>PVIC010007784.1:7696-50051 GCA_004025085.1 Thryonomys swinderianus | reverse complement strand
GTCTGCCCTTAAGTGACCCCTCTAACGGGCTTGTCTTTCTTCTGGACTAGGGAAACAGACATACTCAGTGTCAGACATAAAGTGTCCCCCCTTCACTGCCAGCTCTCGTATCTAAATCTGCCCCCCATCTCCATGGAAGATGTCAAGGAGAGCCCCAGTTCCATACACATATTAGCATATAACTGAAACAAACTTAGGAATATATGTGACATTTTCTTGATGGCTCTGTATTTCTATATTGCTTCAATGACCCCATATGTTGGATGTACTTCAAAAATGATGCAGGTAACAGACAAATTTTTAAGATAACTCTTCTACAAAAGTTTCCTGGTGCCGTTTCAAAGTACCCAGGTGAGTAAGCATTAACTGTTAAATTGAACTCAGGGTGAATCTTTCTCTTGTTGGATTAGGGGGGTATCCCCCTGACAGTAATGCTAACAGTCCCTTTCCTAAGTCTTCTGCTCTTGTCCATATACAATTAATTTGCATGTATTAAATTCTAAGTGCAAGCTATAATTTAGTCAAAAGAAGGGCTTAAAACATAGGATTTACATAGACTTATCTAAATAACAGTACTGGGCCAGGGTTGTAGCCCAGTGGCTCCATGCCTGTTTGGCAAGCACAAAGTCCTGAGTTCGAACTTCAGCACCGCACACAAAACAAAACAAAACCAATTTCTGCCAAATAATAGTACGTGGGCCCTCAAGTTACAACTGGTCTGACATATGAACTACTGGGGTTAATTAAGTTAATGGACAATTCGGCCGCCCCCTTGTTATCTGTAACATGTGCTATGATCTCAGTTGTATTGACTTAGTACAACCAGCCCTCAAGAACTGATCGGGTTTGTAAGTCAAGGGCCTCTGTTCATACACGTAAATGTGTGCCACGAGGTGATTATTGTTACATAGACCTCTTTAATGCTGAGAGGTTTTGTACATAAGCCAACATTCCACCAGAGTATTCAGGAGAGTTCATGAGTAGAAGACTCACGGGAGCATCATATAAATATCAAAGTGTCTACTGAACCAGTTTCAGCACATTCATTTGGGAGAAAGATAATATCACAGAACTGAGCCCTCCTTCTCTGCTACACGTGGCAAAGGTTTTGAAATGTTGTTGACAGGTAAGTAGTTAGGAAGGATAAGCTGCCACAATACTCAAAAAAAATGCCTTAATTTCTTTTTCTTTCTCATCCTAAACTACAATTGGATTGTCCAATTAAAAAAAATCAATTCATCCATTCCCTGGGGAAAAAAAATCATTCCCCAAACGTAACTTTGCAGTAGAAGATGCATCTAAGCATTTCTCAAGGAAAATGTTTCTTCAGTGTGAAATATTATGAGGCTTCTCAAGAGGAATTAGGATTAGTTTTCCCCCTCATGGTAGGTTTGAGCAGACTATCAAGATCTTGTCGCCCATTCCTGGACATCCTGAAGATGCAAGTCCTAAACTGTTCAGGTTTTCATTCCTTCAAGCTCTCTTTTCTGTTCTCTGAACATATAAGTTTTCCATTCTATAAGTTGCCTGTCTGACTTACTGAGAGCAAGTTATTATGTTTACTTCTCTCGGTATCTGACCACTGCAGGATTATAAGGAGGAACCCTCCCCCCACTGCAAGTTTATTCAACAAGTTATCATATTAAGAACCCTCAGCAAATGGTAGGATGACTGTTCCTTCCTTATACGGCATCATGAATTTGCACTGTTGTTTATTGAATTTTTTTTTTTTTGAGACAGGGTCTCGCTTTGTAGTTCAGGCTGGCCCTGAGCTCACTATGTAGCTGAGGCAAGCCTCGAACTCAGCAATCCCCCTGCCTCTGCCTCCCTAGTGCTGGGATTACAGGTTTGAGCCACCAAGCTCAGTATTTGTGGAGTGTGGTACTGATTGGTGGTGGGCATGAGTCACCACACCTGGTAGTGTTGTATGTGGTTACTGGGAATCGAACCAGGGACCTTGCGCTTGCTAGGCAGGCGCTGGAGCCACTGAGCTAAATCTCTGGCTCCTCCCTTCCTTTCTTTTAAAACCAGCACACATTTTTATCATACATTGGTATTCACAATTTTTTGTTCTTGCTTTTTCATTATTGCAAATCCTGGGCTATAAGTTTTCTTCCTTTTCAAGTCCTGACGACCTATAGTCAATAGCCCTGGGGTCCACTTCTTCACTCCCTCCAATCCCCTTGCCCCAGAACACTTAGCACAAGACAAGTGTTCACTCATCTTCCAGGTCCTGGAAAGAGGAGATTAGAGGTCAGACTTTTATTCTTCTTCAGCCCCAGCATCACTCCATAATGGTGTTACAAGAAATGATACCAGAGATGGAAGATAAAATATTATATTTCTCAATCCATTAACTGTATGATACCCTGAGTTCTTATTCTCTAGAAATTGAAGAACCTTCCTAAGAACACTGGAGGCTAAGAGCAGGAAGATATTTATTGATAGGAAAACTGCTGAGGGGCAGGAGGTGTCCTGAACGGGTGGCCTGCAGACCCCACTTTACAGAAGAGTTTTTTTTTTTTCTTGAGACAGGGTCTCGCTTTGTAGTTCAGGCTGGCTCTGAGCTCACTATGTAGCCCAGGCAAGCCTCGAAGTCAGCAATCCTCCTGTCTCTGCCTCCCGAGTGCTGGGATGACAGGCGTGAGCCGCCACAGCTGGCAGAAATTCACAGCTTGAGAGCTTTCAGTTGATGATGGGCTGGCTCTGAGGCAGAAATGTCATGTCAGGACATGGTGGAGAAGCGTTGCTTAACCTGTTGGCAGCCAGAAAGTAGAGTGACCAGGGAAGAGCCAGGCAAGAATCAGGGACCAGATAAAGTCCCAGGGTCACATATCCATGACACACCCAGGCATGCCCAGTGCATACTTCCTTAATCCCTGTAGAGTCTATGAAGCTAATCAAGTTGACAACCAAGATTAACCATTACAAGATCGTTGATGATTTTTATAATCTTCAGGTGACTCAGGCAAGGGGCGATAGAGAGAGAGGCAGATAGATAATAGCTGGATGGATGGAAGGATAATGTAAATGGAACATAATATTAAAAGCAGATGAAGCAAATGAAGGAAAAGGTTATAGGTGTGTTGGTTCTTTGTACTATTTTTAGTTTTGCAATACTTTATAAATTTGAAGTAATTTCTAAGTGAATGTGGTCACAAGACAACACAATTTTGAAACACCTTTAGAATTTGTACATACACACGATTAAATTAGAGCTATTAGGTGAAGTTAGCAAAGGTCATGGAATGGAGAAGGGCAGATATGGAGAAACAGAGCCATAAAATGTTATCTGCTGAAGGCTGAGTCAGACCTGTCAGTTTCAACCTTGAATTGCATAATTAGAAACCTAGTTATTTATGTATAAATACACCCAGGAAGTGAACACCCAAGCAAAACACTTTAGAAGACAAAAGCAAAAGAAGCGTATTTTTTTTTATTGAAAACTAGAAAGCAAAAGAAACTACATAAAAAACATAACAATAGAAAACTTCAAACAGCACAAGAGACCTCAGAACATTATAGTTGTTTAAAGAGTTTTAGAAACATGAGATTTTTTTTTTTTTTTTTGAGACAGGGTCTCGCTTTGTAGTTCAGGCTGGCTCTGAGCTCACTATGTAGCCCAGGCAAGCCTGGAACTCAGCAATCCTCCTGCCTCTGCCTCCTGAGTGCTGGGATGACAGGCGGGAGCCACCACGCCCGGCAGAAACATGAGATTTTTAGAAAATGCTCCCACTATATTCTTAAGTAAAATATGTAAAATAAAAAATGTACTTAGAATGGCTTAATTATGCTGGCACACACATACATATTTTCAGCATGAGCAAAAATAGCTTAAGTAAATAAATGAAAGTAATTGTCTTTGGGTATTGTAGTGCTGGGGGTTGAACCTTGGGCCTCACACATGCAAGGCAAATGCTCTCCCACTAAGTTGCACTCCCATTATTTTTAATTATAAATTTATAGTGTTATTCAAAATTATCTCTAGTGGGTCTGGGTAACTGTTACACCAAAATATGCATTACATTTTGACAAAAGAAAAATGTAGCCTTTTCCACTTGTCCCTATTTTTAGAGCTAAATCTGATTAAATGGTGCATAAAATGATACCAAGTCCTTCTGCCTAACATTTTTCATGAAAAAAAAATGTAAGTTTCCCCTCAGGCAACTTTGTGGAGGTAAGATGCTTTATCACTTAAGTAGTTTTCCCGGGAACACCAACGCTCACATCAGTTTTAGTTTCATTTTAGGCAGAAAAAGAAATCACAGGAACAAACATTAATGTCAGTTTTGGGTAAGGTGAAGGTTTTTTTTTTTTTTCTATTTCAGAGGACCTAGAATTGTATGTGGGGAGGTTCTTTTCACAGTGGTAGCTGGAGTTTGACCATTAAATGATACAGGATCACCTTGAGCCCTCAGTGACACCCGACTTCCTGTTCCGCCCTGTCCATTTGCAAAGCAGCAGAGGGCGAGGAGTATGGATGCTGGGGCCGGATAGTCTTGACTTGTATCCTGGCCCATAGGGAAGTTAGTTTATATCTTCGTCCCTTCATCTGTTGAAAGGGAGGATAATGCCGTCTGTGTCTGAATGTCGTATGGAGGATTGGCTGAACTAATAGTGGTGAACACGTAGTGAAAGGTCTGTGCCGAACACAAAGCCCGGATCGCTGCACCGCGGCCTCCGCTCGGGCTCCCGCCCTTCCCGCTGTTGTGAGGTTCCGTCTTTTCCATCCCTCTCCACCCCCTCGGGAGCTGGCGCCCCCCGGGTGCCCCCCGGCCCTCGCAGCCCTGCGTGTGAGTTCAGAGCACCAGGCTACAGCGCACCCCGCCCTGCCTGCTCTCCACGCTGGGCCTCCGGACAGAGCTTTGCTGGCAGCAGGGCCCCAATCTTGCACCCCCGGGAGAGCGCCGCGCAGAGCCCCGGTCAGATGGATGTTAACCAGTGTGCTGAGACTGTGAGCGTTCCCAGCTCCTGTGAGCAAATGTACCGCGTCCAGCAAAACTATCTTCCACAATTTCAAAGACTGTGATATGCAATGCGTACGTCCCACCTGTGGGATACGGTGGGCAGCATTTCCCAAGTCTGACCAGAGGATTGTTGGTATGTTCTCACGCTGTTACTGTTCAATCTGGAAGAATTTAACAGAAGATCACTTTGAAAAGCACCACGTCCCCCGAAAGACGGGACACTCTCGGTCAAACTTCCCCCAGGCTCGCAGACAAGAGGACTGCGTCGGCACGGCCCACTCTGGCTTTGGGGCCCAGAGCTGCTTCGCCGCTGCCATCCTGGAGGGGACCCCTCTCCCTCTCCCCGCCACGGTCGCTGACACACACGCCTGTTGCACGCGCGCTTGCGAGCCCGCCCCACCACAACTGACCAGAGCTGCTCTTGGGGAGCACCCTGACTTTGTCTCCCTGGTCAGACAGGACCTGGCGCTCGGAAAATCGGAATCACAGTTTCCAGCACAAGACGCTCCTCTCGCTTTGGGCTCCGGAGCACCGAGCCCGGCCTGGAGCTGCGGGAGGCGGGAAGGAACTAGAGGACGACTGAGCTGTGCCCGGCCTGCTCCTCACCGTGTCCTCGCCTGCAGCCTTGGACAGCCTTGTTTGGGTCCCAAGTACAAGAGCCGTGCGATTCCTGACCCAGTAAACTTTTAAGGGCTGTTAAAGAGAGATTAAAAATGGGGCTCATGCCTGTCCTGTGCTAAGCCATTTGTATGTGAGAAATCCAGTTCTGTTTTCTCTGAAGAGGTAGATATTGTCCATCGCTAGATGAGATCTCAGGCAGAGTCCATACGAATTTTTAAGTCTTTTTGGGTAATATATATTCAGACACATAATTACATTCATTTATATGTATTATCAATGTAATTATATTTATATAATTATGTAATGTAATTCTATTCATATAATTACATTCATATATATATATCTGTATGTATATATATATATATGTGTGTGTGTGTGTGTGTGTGTACCTTTTTCCTCTTCAGCCCCCGCCCTCCCTTACCCCTTCTTCCCCAGATCCCCTTCACACCCCCTCAAACTCTGCCTTGTCTCCTACCATCTGTAACATAAATCTCCTAATCAATAGCACGAATCCTCCAATCCCTACCAGACAAGCGAATATTCTCACTTTTGTAACTAAAATGCGCATAGCCACGACAGAGTACCCCAAAGGGCCTTCGCTGCGCTGCTCTTCCCGCCCGGGCCGGAGGAAGACGCTCGGCCCTTCCCTTCCCTCCACCGCCCTGGGCCGCCCCTCTCTGCTTTCCAGCAGCGACGCTGGACTGAGGGCGGGAGGACAAGAGAGGTGGCCCAGACTGGCGCCCCGGGCCCCCGGGACAGTGATCTCCGGTGCCGATTCCTTCTTGACCGGAGTCCTCCTGAGGCTGCCGCTGAGGCCCTCAGACCGTGAGCCCGGCCGGGCCTCAGCCGCTGCAGTCTTCCTCGGTGTCCCTCGCACCTACGTGGTGCTTGGCTCCTTCCCAGGGGCCCCACTGTCCTTCCAAACGGGGAGTCTGAACTCTGACTTCACATCGGTTCATAAGAAATACTTGCGCTTTCCCAGCCAGTCAGCAACGGAAGTGAGCTTTGCTTGCGTCACGCTTCCTCCCTCCACACCGCACCCCCGGCCTGAGCAGGCCCAGCCTCTCCCGCGCGGCCTCTCCGTGATCGACTCCGGCGAACTCTGCCAGGTCCCGCCAGTCACCTCCTGAAGGTCCCTTTCTCATTTGCGTACAGAGAACATTACCCGCCTGTCACCTTTCAGACTGGGGTACACAGCCTTCCAACAACTTTCTCTGAATAAATTCTTTAAAAACAGCTCTTTCCTCCAATCTCCCCATATCTTCCGACAGATTCGAGGTGTGTGCTGAGCTAAAGATTTACAGTTGCTGTTCGTACCATCCTCTTTACAGACAGACCTTGCTACCAAACAGACAGACACCTTGAAGCTCTTGGTTCTGACCTTTGGGCATTTCAGTGAATACTGAGGTACAGAAGGTCACTTAACATCTTGCTACACAGACCTGCATCTGATTTGAAGTGGTAGGAGCTTCTTTGACCGTTCACTAGATTTTAGTAACTAGAATGTAAGCTTCGCAAAGACAAACATTTCTTTTTTATAAGTCCTATATCACCAGCTTCTATAATAAATGTTGTATAGACAGTAGGAATTTAACCATTTGTGTCAAATGCATGTAGTATTTTGGAGGTAAGAAAACTGGGGTTCGTAAAATGTTCATGGTTATTCAGTCGGTAAACCATAAAGTGCATAATCTATGAAAGGAAACAACAAATATGCTTCACTTACCCCTTTTACATATGTTAATGTGAAATAATATAAAATTATATACACAGAGTTTTCATCCATCTCATTTTCATGAAATTCTAGAACATAGTTACCTTGCATGTCAGATAATCAGACTAGGTCAACGACTTGCTTGGCTAGCTCTCCTTGGAGGGCTGAACTGCCATCTGGTGTTTGATATGTGAATTGCAAATCCAATGTTCCCTCCAGGCCTTTAAGAATATAATAATCTGGCTGGAGATTTAGCTCAGTGGTTCCAACGCCTGCCTCACAAGCGCAAGGTTCTGAGTTCGATCCCCGGTAACCACATACAATGCTGGGCGTGGTGACTCACGCCCACCAGCCATCAATACCAAACACCACAGTGCCGGGCATGGTGGCTCCTGCCTGTCATCCCAGCACTCGGGAGGCAGAGGCAGGAGGATTGCTGAGTTCCAGCCTTGCCTGGGCTACATAGTGAGCTGAGGGCCAGCCTGAACTACAAAATGAGACCCTGTCTCAAAAAAAAAAAAAAAAGAATATAATAATCAGTTTCTGACCTTTTATTGTTATATCCTACTATTTTTCTAATACAGAAGAATTCAAGATTTCCAGTCTCAGAAATGCACTTCTGAGTATGCTACAAAGATTCTATTAGATAACAGTGATGTGCAAGATGGCAGCTTCAACTAAAACATGAACCAAGTACGAGCAGACAGAAGAGTCATTCACATCTATTTTCCTCTGTCTGGAGTTCAAAATAATGTGGCAGTTCCAGTATGTCATCTCAGGGAATGGGATTTCTAAAAGCATGGAACTAAATATTTAATTACAGTATCATATTAATATGCTTGGTCTGCTATAATGAAATACCGGATGAGTAGATTGAACAACAGAAATGTATTTTGCAAAATTCTGGCAGATAGAAGTTCAAGATCAAACTGATAGACGTTTGATATCTTCTAAGGTCCTTTTTCCAGGCTTTCAGATCCTCTCCTTCTGGCTGTGCCCCTTCGGCTGTCAGAATCCTCTCTCCTTTGATAGGAAATCAGTCCTGTCGGTGACGGCCGACCATAGGACCTCAGTTACCTCTTTAAAGGTCCATTCCCTAAACAGTAACGTGGCACTGGGAGTCAGGACTTCAACCTATGTCTCGGGGAAGGAAGAATATTTAGGCACATAACAATTTCATTTTAAGGGGTTATCGTCAACCAATTCACTATTTCATTAGTGTAAAGTATTACTATAAAATAGGATTTTAAGAATCTGTCTGTCCTACTCTCCTGCCACGTGAGGACACAGTGTTTCTTCCCTCCTAAGAAGGCAGGATTGACGGTGCCATCTTGAAAGCAGAGAGCTTGAGTCCTGATTCTATGACACTCTGACTTTGGACTTCACGGTCCCCTGAACTGCGAGAGAATAAATTCCTATTTTTATAACTTAGCTAATCTCAGGCGTTTTGTTATAGCTGTACAGACACTCTTCTATACCTGGCTTCTTGTGATTTTATGGAACCATTAGTGTCTCTTTCCAACTAGCTAAGGCTAGAGGGAGGATGAAACTCAAAATTATTTTATTTACTCACATCAATAGTCTTCCTCATTTGTTAGTATTTCATTGCTAATCTAAGTGAGAAGAATGATAATCTAGTATTTTACCAACTAGAATAAAGTCTACCCTTTAATATTTATCATCTCTAGTTCAACAGGGAATATGTAGGAATTCTCATATAATGTCATAGAACAGAGCCACTTAAAACATTGCCTTTATGGTTAATAAATTTGTAGTTAATTCTCCTCTAGGTAATACATTACTACCCTAATGATTAAGAGAGAAATACTCTCCTGTATAGCATGTTATGGTTTAGATCTAAAATGTTCCCCTGATGTCTCCTATGTTCAGAGGTGGATTTTTTAAAAGTGGTTGGATCACAGAAAGACTGCACTTACCATTATACTTAGCTAGAGTTTTAGTGATAACTAGGAACAAAGAGTAGATCCAAATGGCATGAAATATTTTAGGTTCCCTGCAGAAGATGTACCTGCAAACTTGCAACCTGGATCGCCAAAATGATTATTAAAATGAAGGCAAGTGCTTTGCATCAGGATAATAGGGAAAATGGCTTCTCACGAATCAGCCAGACCATATCTTCCACAGGCTCAGGGGTGTAAAAGGGCAAATTCGTTTGAAAGACTTTGCTTTAAGAAGACAACACTAGAGCTCCCTGCTCGTTCAGGCACACTACGAAAAGTTTTCCTCCATGCTCGGCCATCCAGACACTCAGAGGCCGTGGCAGACAGTCCCTGGGGAACAAGTGACTGTTCCCTCCAGTGGCAGGTCTGGCTTTTCAGCCATTGTAGAATGTGTTCAGAGATAGGATTTTTGAAAGGTGATCGGATCGTGGAGTTCACATATCAGAGAACTAACCTACTGATGAATTCATAATTGAATATCCTGTTCGGAGGAGAGGCCTGGTTCGAGGTTGGCCACTGGGGCCGTGACCTGGAAAGGTATTTCCTTGTCTCCAGCTCCTCCTTTTTGTGCTTCCTGGTTGCCATGCGCTTGGCAGCTTTTCCTAAACAATGCCCTTCTACCACACTGTTTTTACCTTGGAGCCAAGCAACCCTGAGCTGAATCCTCTGAAAGTTATGGGCTAAAGTAAACTTTTGCTCCTCCTTGAAATTGAGTGTGCTGGGTTTCTTGTTTGGATACAGTTCCGTGAGAAAGTCACTAACACATACCATCAGTTAATCTGATTACCACCGCTCATTCATCAAATGTCAGCGCATTTTAAAAAACATGTTTAGTAAGAGCAGCTTTTAATTTTAATGTGTCCATTATTTTCATAATGGTTTGTACCTTCAAAATTAAAATCCCATGCCATTTATGGAGCACCTTGACCAAGATGTTTTTCTTTTTTTAATTCTTATAATGTTGTTTGAAGTTTTTTTTTTTTTTTTTCTGAGACAGGGTCTCGCTATATAGTCCAGGCTGGCATTGAATTTCTGGTGATCTTCCTGCCTCGGCTTCCCGCGCGCTGGGATTACGGGCATATGCCATGAAGTAAATATTGTTATTCTCATTTTATAGCTGAGGACACTGAACCTCAATGAGGTGTCTATGAGAGCTAATAATCAGCAGAGCTTCTTCCGGAGTGCTGAAGGAATCTAACCCAGATTTCTCTACTAGCATTTTTTAAGAAGTAGTAAGGGCTTTCTCCGTGTCCATGCTGATGTTAATTTTTCAGATTTTATCTCTTCGAGAAAAGATACCTTCCTGAGAAAAGGGATCATGATCAAATAAATCTGGAGCGAAAAAAGATATTAAGGGCTGGGGAAAAAGATATTAAGGGCTGGGGATTTAGCTCAAGCGGTACCGCGGCAACCTTGGGCGCAGAAGGGCCCAAATTCAATCCCTGATACCACAAAAAAAAAATAATAAAATAAAATAAAAAATAAATCTGGAGGAAATACTAGCTGTTATATTCTGCACTGGAGGATTCATGTATGTGTGAGTTTCAAAGGCTGTGAGCTTCCTCCATTGTAGCCTTGTAAAACCTTGTTTAATCTAGTCCGTTTCCTGGATTTCACTGATTGTTGAACTTTTGTGTTAAGTAATTGCTCTTAACCCCAACAGGACCATTCCGAATGGACTGACACGGACTTTCATCTCACTCCACAAAGAATGTCCGCTGTTGTGAAATCAGCCCCGATAAATGCTGGCGAGTTGCGGGGACGAAGGAACCCTTCTCCACCGTTGGTGGGAGTGTAGACTTGTGCAGCCATTGTAGAGATCAGTATGGACATTCCTCAGAAAACTAGGATTAGAGGTCCCATTTGACCCTGCTATTGTCCTGCTTAGAATATACTGGAAACAATTAAAAGAATCATATTGTAGAGACATATGTGTACCCATGTTCATACCAGCTCAGTTCGTGATAGCCCAATCTTGGAAACAACCCAGATGCCCATCAACTGGAGACTGGATAAAGATGTGTGTGTGTGTGTGTGTGTGTGTGTTTAATAAAATGGAGTATTACTCTGCTTTATGCACAAATGGACACACCCTGAGGGCACACTAATAAGTGAAATAAATAGGTCACAGATATGTAAACGTTGCATCTTTCCTCTGGTATGAGAACCAGTAGATGTAAATAAGTTCTAGAATGTATAATAGATTTCGTGACATAGGAAATATTCAAAGGGAAGGAGTAGGGGAAAGTAATGAGGGGAAAGAATAAATGTGATTTTTTTAAAAAAGTAAAAGAAAGCACATGTATATAGGGGGTGGGTGGGTTGAAGGGTGGGTAGGGATGTGGGTAAAAATGAGAATTAACTCATGTGATATGCTGGTACAAATTTCCCAATGTTGAGTGTTATTGTGAGCTGTATATAAAACGTACCAAGAAAGAATTCAATTAAAACAAAAACAAACAAAAAAAAACCAACCAAACAAACAAAAACCTGACCTGTTTCTTTCTTTTTTTTTTTTGAGACAGGGTCTCGCTTTGTAGTTCAGGTTGGCCCTGAGCTCACTATGTAGCCCAGGTAAGCCTGGAAAATTCAGCAGTCCTCCTGCCTCTGCCTCCTGAGTGCTGGGATTACAGGCGTGAGCCACCATGCCCAGCGGAACTGTTTCTTGAAGAAAGAGCCATGGAACCCAGACAAGCTATTGTTATTTCTGTGCCATAAAATACATTTAGTTTGGGAAATACATTTTTAATATTTACATTATGAATTACAAAAGCAGAAAGCTATTCCCTAAGAACCAAAATCATCTAGCAAGATGAGGAAAAATATAAAGTAATAAACTATGTGGGAGAGCTACTCACTGAGACACGATTCTGCGGGACACAATGCAGAGGGGCTGAGACACGTGACTCTCTTCCTAGCATCATCACTGATTTACTGCGCTTCCTCCGGCAAACTCTGCGGGTACTGCCTTATCTGTCCAGTAAAAATAACAATTTAGGCTTCACTAAACTCTCAGGGCTCTTTATAGAACTCAGCAAAATAATTTACTATAGAGCTGGGATCACCACACAAACAAAAGGACGGTAGCTGTGTTCCTTGACTAGAACTTCGATAGTTTTAACCAGTGAATTATAAAGACAACATTTTCAAATGTATATTTAACTTGGGCAAAACCCAGGAGGGGCAGAAAATATAATTAAATAATTTATATTACTGTCTGGTATCCTAATGAGCAGCAATATCTAATCTGTGGTTTCATTTGAACTTTTTAAAATAAAGATCCAAAGGTGGGGGTATATACTCAAGCAATACAGAATAACTCATCTTTCACTTATGAGGAATTAACTAGGAATCAAAAGTCAGGCACATTTCAGTTCGAACAGTTTCAACCTTGAAGATAGAAATGAGAAGGTAGGAATATATTTTGTGCATTTTTGACAATCAGCTTTTTAGTAATACAGTGAGTCAAGGAGACCATCTTCCCACTTTTGTAGTTTAATATCATTATCTAAAAGCTGCCAAGATTTAAAAATGATATAATATCATGTGTGGATTACAAAAGCCCGATGGTAAGAGAACTCATTACTTAACACCACTAGTTAAAATCCGTAGTCACCCTTCCACTGCCTCATCGAAATGATAACCGTATTTGGCCAAATTCTCTTAACCATTACCATTTCACATCTTTACCAATAAAATTAATTTTAAAAACTTACAATTTTATAAAACAAAAATGCAAGAAATAGTGTTGCTTTAGCTTGAATCCTTTAAATGCTCCTCTGACTTACTGTGAATCTCCTCAAGATTAAAAGACATTTTTCCTAATATATAAAGGTTACTAATTATCAGATTTGGGAAGCTACCATTCCATATCATTTTGGGGGCCACCCTTTCAGCATGCTTACATTTTCCTCACAATTAGGGCCTGGGGAAGGGTGGGTATTCCCTTTAACACTGATGGGACCTCCTGGGTCCTGCGTATACTTCCTCTAGGAAACACACTGTGACATAAAGGACCAGTTCTCCTCACAGCCTGCATCTCGTAGATTCTAATTATACATTTCTTATCCACCAAGATTGATTCACCTATTGATTGCTTTCTAATTTTTAAAGATTTTATAAAATATTTTCATAGAATGCTGGGTGTGGTGACTCACGCTCACCAGCAATCAACACCACATACACAGTGCTGGGCATGGTGGCTCACGCCTGTCATCCCAGCACTTGGGAGGCAGAGACAGGAGGATTGCTGAGTTTGTGGCAGCTTGCCTGGGCTACATAGTGAGCTCAGGGCCAGTCTGAACTACAAAATGAGACCCTGTCTCAAAAAAAAATTTTTTTTTCAAAATAAATATCTATGTATCTATCTCTATTACTATATGTTTGCAGTACATAATTTTACATTTTTTGTGCGGAGAGCTACAGGATCATAATAGATATTAATTTCATTTATTTTCTTAATTTCATTTTTTTAACCTCCTGGCCCTCCCCTCCTTCCCTCTGTTGCTCCCCTTATCATTTGAAAAGACCTTTCTTTCCCTCAGAGCCTCATGCAGTGGTAGATGGGCTTTCTCAGAGGTGGCTGATCAAGAATATATGATGCTGAGACGAAGGGTATGTGTTCACTCAATCAGTCCACTGACTGGTTGAGCACCTGTCCTAAGCTGCATGTCCTAGATACAAATCAAAGGGGGAGAAAGAAGCTGCTACTGTTGCTTGTGGCTTGTTGCTTGTTTCTGCTGTCTTCTGCCTACCATAAACCATTGCTTCTCCACGACGTCCCTCGTGGAGCCAGCCAACTATGAACTGAACCCTCTACAAACTCTGAGCTAAATAAGCCTTTTGTTCATTAACTTTGGGTGTCACATATTTTTGTCTCAGCAATGAGAAAAATAATTAAGACATCTTCCTACTTTTTACTATCTTAGTTTGCTTTTTGTTTATAATTTGGGTTTCTCATATAACAGAAAAAAATCATAATAACCACCTCTTGAAAGTATCTTACATAGCCATCAACAGGTAAATGGGTAAAGAAAATGCACGATAAACATTTTACTCCAAATATCTCAGTGAAGGGAAAGGTCAGTCACCCACATCGTTTTTGCCTGAGATTTGAGCCTTTGGATGCCCTCCCCACCACAAATTACTTTGACAAGTGGAAGATTATTTTCATACTTGTATCATCAGGACTCCATGCAGAAACTAGTTTATATCTGGTACTCGGGATGCAGTGGTAAAAGGAAACTTGTTTTCAAGTAACTGAGAAAAACTAATTATGGGGCTACTGGCCAGATGACTAAAGTATGCCTTCCAAGGACATCTGCATTTTAAAAGGAGCTATTTTTCATTTTATGAAAGAAAAGAAACTGTATTTCATTATATTTAGGCTAATGTGGAAAAACAGTTTGCACTTACACTATCAACTAATGTTCAGAATTAAATGTATTCTGGGTAATAATGGAAAATTATTATAAACGAATTATGCTGATAATTTTCAAAATGATTATTATAAATATTATGGCATTAACTGTATTAACCAAGTAAACTTCTTAAAACATCAAGACAGAGTGATAAGGGGATTTAATACTATTGATTTTTTTTTTTTTTTGAGACAGGGTCTCGCTTTGTAGTTCAGGCTGGCCCTGAGCTCACTATGTAGCCCAGGCAAGCCTCGAACTCAGCAATCCTCCTGTCTCTGCCTCCTGAGTGCTGGGATGACAGGTGTGAGCCACCACACCGGGCGCTGTGGTATGTGGTATTGATGGCTGGTGGGTGTGAGTCACCACGCCCAGCATTGTATGTGGTTATCGAACTCAGGACCTTGAGCTTGTGAAGCAGGTGCTGGAACCACTGAGCTAAATCTCTGGCCCAATACTGTTGATTGTTTAAGTTATGCTTTCTCTTAAGTAAATGTTCAAACATCACTTTGTGATGAAAGACAGTGGTAGCCGAAGGGATGCAAAAGGTCCTAGTATCTGAGAAAGAAGGAAAAAAGGAAAAACCACTGACATAAATTTTTAGATGACAGGGCCTGAGGGAAAACTGGGGTCATAGATAAGGAAACTGAGGCTCACCAAAATGCAAAGCGCCACCTTGTGTCCCAGATCCACAGGGCTAGTTGCTGATACTTTCTCTGGCCTGTTGTTCTACTCAGTAGAGCTCCTTCCAGAAGAGGCTTTGAAGCAATATAGAGAAAATCTTCATAAATGAAATGGCGAGTATGAATATTTTTTACACGGATACATTTCATTGTCAAAGATCACAATGTCCATTCGATGCCTTATTTTCTTGCCCTGCCTATGGAATAAGAACACGACCAAGATTTAGTTATGTGATCTCAACCTGGATATTTACTATTTTACAGGACTTTGGAAATAACTCCATGTTTCCCTGAGCTTTGAATGTTTCAACTTTCACTTTTTCAGAGCAACTGCATTGTGTCCGAGGAACCCTGACTCTTCTTTTCCAATAGCAGTACTATTGTGTGGCTCATTCTCTCTGGCTTTTTCAACTCTTCCACTGAAAGATAATGATGGGACTTTCAGAAAGGTCTTTGGATGGTCAGTGAAGAATCAGTAATACAAATTTGTGGTAGTGGCAAGACTTGAGACTCTCAAGTCTTGTTTTATTGTTAGGAATTTTGAGTATGGGCATTATAGAACAGATTCACAATTCTTTGTAGAGTGACAAAGACAGCCTTTAACTGTCTTCCAATTTCTTCCTTATAGTAACAATGCTTTTGATGTCATAACAGGAGTCTGTGTTTTGCTATTTTGTCCTAAACTTTCCTCCATTTCTCTTAATTTTCTTTCCCTCTTTCCACTCACATATCCACTTTTATCACTGAACTTTCTATTCAGTATTGACTAGCTTAAGAAAAAATAATCATGGTTTTTAAAAACCTTTCTTGAAGGCATATTTTTTTTAAATCCTCTGTATAGCAAGTACCCCTGAAACATCACGCATGCAGTAAGAGAAGTAGCCCGCTTTCTTCACCAAGTTACATCTTCGTAAGTGCTTTAAATGGGCATTTCACCTGTACATCCACTATTCCATGATGTCTTCAACACTACACACAATATGGGACGGGCAGTTGAGAGCACAAACCTGATTTTATCTGTTAGTTTATTTCTCCCTTAAAAACTGCTTTGGAAAGGATGAGATTATTTGATTTTAAATGTTTTTTCTCTCTTTCTTTTCCCTAAGGGAACAATGTTAGGATGACCTTGATCTTTTGAGGGGGAGGGGTGCCAGTGAGATTGTTACTAAGTAGGCTGTTCCCTTGGCAACACAAGAATCCATAAGAGTACTGGGAGCTCTCTAGAACATACTTGGCTAGAAAAATGCTGAAATGCCCTTTGAGAACAGAGGCCTGTTTGACATTTAGACTGTATACAACTCTGCTACAACAAAATAATACAAATAAAATAAGTGTTGTTCTTCACTTTGCATTTTACCAAACAGCATTTTATTTGATTCTGACCACAGTACAGGCAAGAGTATCATTAATTTCACTTAAAACATGTAAGTATGTTGAGTGAATCTAGAGAATCTTTCTGCTTTTGTTTTTCCTTTTTCCTTTTGTCAAAAGCTAGAACAAAAGGGAAATGGAGAATAACTCTTAGCACAAAATTATCCACAAATATGAAACGGAAATTACCTTACACAAAACTAAGACTTTTTTTTTTTTTTTTTTTTTTGAGACAGGGTCTCGCTTTGTAGTTCAGGCTGGGCCTGAGCTCACTATGTAGCCCAGGCAAGCCTCGAACTCAGTAATCCTCCTGCCTCTGCCTCTGGAGTGCTGTGACCACAGCGTGAGCCACCACGCCCAGCATTGTTGTATGTGGTTACCGGGATCAAACTCAGGGCCTTGAACTTGCAAGGCAGGTGCTGGAACCACTAAGCTAAATCTCCGGCCCCTAAAAGACATTTTGACCTAAGTCACAATACATAAAATAGAGCTGCTGAGTGCAGGAAGGGCAAACAGGAAGATGCCTGGAGAGGATGTGTACATCTATATTTCCTTCTTTCTCTTCTTTCTTTCTTTCTTTCTTTTTTGAGACAGGGTCTCGCTTTGTAGTTCAGGCTAGCTCTGAGCTCACTATGTAGCCCAGGCAAGCCTCGAACTCAGCAATCCTCCTGTCTCTGCCTCCCTATTGCTGGGATGACAGGCATGAGCCACCACGCCCGGCACCTCTCCATATTTCAAAGTGATTACACCAGTAGCTTTCAAGACACAAGGCATAACAGGAAGGTGGAAAATCAGTTTATTTAAAACAGTGGACATGGGTTGGCTGTCAGTAAGGGGATTTCTTGGACACTGGTCTGACAGAGTAGTGGCAAAGCCAAAATCAGAAGAGGAAATACAGTCATACACAGCTTAAAAATAGGGATGCAGGGCCGGAGATTTAGCTCAGTGGTTCCGGCACCTGCCTAACAAGTGCAAGGTCCCGAGTTTGAATGTAATATTTTTGAATTTTTTATGTATTTCTTCCAGATATACTTCTGAGAGGTACCTGGGAATTTATTTATTTGTAGGTTGGTCTCTTCATTCTTCTAATGGTTGCTTTTGCTGTACAGCTTTTTGGCTTGATATAATCCAATTTGTCAAACCTTGATATTATTTCTTGTGCAATTAAGATTGCATTCAGAAAGCCCTTATCTATGCTGTTTTTAAGTTTTACTTATTTTATCTTTCATCGATTGTTTTCCATTTTAATATTTACATCTTTGAACCATCTTGATATTATTTTACTAATGGTGAGAAATATAGGTCTGGATTAAGCCTTTTGCATGAATACAGCTAGTTTTCCCTGGACCTTTTATTAAAGAGGTTATTTTCCTCCATTATGTTTTGGGTCCAAAGGTCAGAAGGCTAAAGGTACGTAGGGTTGTTTCTACATCTTCTGTTCCATTTATGCACATGTTCTTGTTCCAGTACCACGCTGTTGTTGGTTTTCTCTCTTCCTCATTACTGTAGCTCTGTAATATAACTAGAAATTCAGGTTGCAATGTCTCTTTCTTGTTGCCCAGAATTACTTTTTCTGTTCTGGTCTCTTCTAGTTCTATATGAATTTTTTTTCTAGTTCTGTGAGAAATGCTGTCGCAATTTTGAGTGAGACTGCATTAAATTTACATATCAGCTCGACACAACAGAATCTAAATTAAATATTTAATTCCAAATTATAATTAAGTCATTAAGGGAACAAACTATAGTAAACACAAGCCTTAGATCATGGGTGTTTTCCAAAGGCTTCATGTCTTTGGAAAGTAACTGGATCCTCAGGCATTATACCCATCCGTGGCTTCGTCTACTGAGGAGTTCAAAGCTAAGTGTCAGTTACAGAGGAGATGGAGCCCCATTGGGGGTGTCACTGGGGAACGAGGCCTGGAAGGGTGTGTCTCCTCCCCAGCTCTCCGCTTTGTGCTCTGCTTCCTGGACACCATGATGACAGCAGCTTTCCCTGGCCTGGGCTTTCCCGCTATTCCTACCCTGCCCCAGAGCTGGCCGGCTCCAGACTAAACCATCCAAAGCTGTGAGCCAAAATCAACCTCTCTTCTTTAAGTTGTGGGTATCAGCTTTGAAATCATAATATTAATTGAATTAAATCAGACACACAAGTGTAAATACTGCATGGTTCCTTTCATATAAGAAACCCGACATATAAATAAAGAACAAGATAAAAGATAAAAAGAAATAGGAAGATAAATGTTTTAGAAAAGGGAAGAGGACCAAGAAGTAAGGGGGAGATTAAAAAGAACTGAGTTGTGTTGGGTATAGGCACCAAGTCCAGACAAGGAATGTAATTACTAGGTACTGTAAACATGGATTGATTTAAAAAAAAAAAAGCCACAGCTGGCAGGTATTTTGTCCCAGCAATAGGAGAAAGTAAGACACAGGGTAACAGAGTGAAAGTGCAGGGCGTAGTACCCACACTGGTTACTCCTGTCTCTCTTCCTATCAGAACAGTGTTTGTATCCCACTCTTCTTCACATGATCACATGCTTTAGGGCTGCGATTCTTCACTTGATCTTAGCCAAAAGGCCGAGAAGCGATAGGGCTGTGATTCTTTAGTAGGTGTAACCTCTGCTCCACAACTGCCTTAGGTAACTGCAATATCTGGAGATATTTTGGCTAGCTTTCTAGTTTGAAACTATATGGAAAGAGATAAAGAACAGAGATAAAAGGAACTTATCATTTAAGTCTTTGATACTGGAAAGAAAAGTATTTTATTCAGCTTCACTTAAAAAAAAAGTTGTTTTCTTACCCCCATAATGAGCACACTAACCACATTTTACATACAGAAAACAGGTACATTCAACTGTTTACAAGACATATCTCCATATAATATACATTCATGTAAAGTATATGAATTTGTTTAATTGTACATACTTGTGACTTTTGCATCTGGTACCTTTTAAAACCACTAATATGCTTAATGTTCTAAGAGTCTCTTTGAAGAATTATAATTGTACTTATACAATCAGGATCTAGAAGTTTTTCTAAACATAAGCTTCAAGCTAATGTGGAAGTTTTATAATTTGCAATTAGGAAGTCTTAGGATACACTGCTTAGTTTATAGTTTAAATAGTTTCAAATGGTTCACACTTATTTGGGCATTGGGGAAAAAAAGCACCAAGTATAATGACTTTTTTTTATATCACAGATAAATCACAGTACTACAATCTCAACTTCCATTCAGAATCGAACCATTTGGAAAGAGCATTCATTTCAAATGCTCACTCTTCATGCTTTCTCAGTGAGATCAACTGATATACTGGACATAAGAATGGAAATGGTCAAACATACACTCTGCACAGTACTGACTCATTTCATAAAATTTAGCTTACCATTGACAGTTTCCATTTTTTTAGCTGAGTTCATTAGATCAAAAAAGGACCCTGAAAAGAAGTATAACAATGTATAAACTTGTTAGCTGTATCTTTTGGAAACTCCAAAGGTACCTTTCTGGCCATATTTAAAGCAAAAATTTCTTGAACAAAGCACCTCCTGTGGTAAGGAAATATATAAAGAAAATATTTTCTACAAATTAATATACAAATTTATGTGCATAAGGTATAGTTCTCCCAACTATATATTTTAAATAACATATAATAAAAAATTCAAAGCACAGACTGAAAAAATAATCCATGTGCTAATCCTCCAGTTACTAGATATTGCAGCATATATGTTTACTGTAACAATTAAGACAAATCTAATGTAAATGGTCAGCGAGATCTCTTTGGAAATATACTCTCTAAAAAGTCCCCAATATGTAATCTTGCCAAATTCCAACTTAAGCTAAAGGTTCTAAGAGCTAAGACAAAGATGTATATAGAGACCAAGTCATCAGACTCTGAACTTTGGTACAGGCCAGCAAGATTTTTATGTCCTTTTTTCTTTACTACAAACACAAGGTAAACATGATACTAACAGTGAACAGACCTTTATCACAAAGTTTGCTACTCACAGAATGCAGTTAACATTATTTTAAACATTTTCATAATATGACAAAGTTCATTACCTGAATATAAACAAAAAATTGTCTAGATTGAAGAACATTTTAAAATGAACACAGAGATGTCTAGGGAAAAACATACATTACTTCTTTTGACAGTTTTCAGTCGAGTTTGACTTTTTCTACTGAACATGTGATTCTTCTAGTCAAAGAAGTTCCAGGCTCTGCTAAGAAGAATTTATGATTTCTTTTTCCCACTGGTTTTCTTGTGTTCATGCACATCCATTTTGCTAGATATATTTTTTTTTCGAGTTGAGGTGTTAGAAGCAATGGCACTAGAAGGTCCACTGGCAGCTACATGAAGAAGAAACACTTGCTTAGATTGACACAGGCAATCCCAAATCAAACACTGCTGAGTGACAGAACAGTTCCTGTTACAACTGCTGAAAGTTCACCGTCATAAATATTTTACAGCTTAAATGTTTACATAATGAGACGAACTATCTAATAATCAATGACAAAAAATTATGATAGACTATCAAAATAAACCCAAAACTTAAATGGAAGAAAATTTGAAAACCAAAAGTTAAGTTTAAAACAGACAAAAATAATGCTATGAGATAAAGGTGATTCTTTGAAAGGGTCAACAAAGTCAGTAAGTGTCTAGTAGGAATGATCAATTGAAATATAGAACATAAAGTACTAGTATGAAGAATAAGAGAGATTATTACCACAATCATTTAAATGATCATAAAGTAACAAATTTGATGACTGAGACAAAATGAACAGATTCCTTGAAAAACAGAAGTCACCTAAACTGCCACAGAAAGGAAAGAGTTCTATCAAACATTTAAGGAACAAATAACAACCTTAAGAAATGTATTCAGAAAATGCAACAGGAGGAAACACTTCATGAATCATTTTATAAAGACAGCATAACCCTGAAAACAAAACCTGAAAGAGACTTTACAGAAAAAGAAGACTACGGATGGACATCCTTTACGAATGCAGATGCAAAAACCCTCAGACTCTGTAATCCCAGCACTCAGGAGGCAGAGACAGGAGGATTGCTGAGTTCGAGGCTTGCCTGGGCTTCATAGTGAGCTCAGAGCCAGCCTGAACTGCAAATGAGACCCTGTCTCAAAAAAAAAAAAAAACCCTCAGACTGAACTGAGTCTGTTCCTTCCTGTGGCAATTTTGGGATGTTTCTGTGTATCACACATCATTACCAGGTGGGTTCATTTCAGGAATGCAAAGTGGGCTTAACATCTGAAAACTGAAATATAATACATAAAATACCCCCTTTACTGTATTACTGAGGAATGAATATGTTATGTTTACTACAGAGATAACAAGAATGTTCTGGGATTCTGAAGACACTCAAGTCCCAGCTCTACTCACTGCTCAGTGGAGAGGGATAAATCACAACTTGCCATTGCCTGCTTTATAATGAGTGCTTGACGATCTGACTGAGCTGTATCATCAGGTATATTAGAACAAACTAGTAGTAGACAGTAGAGAAAAAATTTTGTTCTGAGAATCAAAAAAATACATCATAAGTGGATATGGGTGAGTTAGGTCTAGAAGAATGCAAATAAACCAAGAATTCTCGAAGATAAATACGGCATAAGTGCTAAGGGGAGTTATTTAGGCAGAAAGGTATGGCTGGGGTCAAACAACTGTCACAGCTACCAGGTAGTGAGCTCTACTGTGCCAAGAGCTTTAGGTAGGGTATTACATTAATCACTGACAACTTCATAAAGGAGGTACTGTTGCCCTGACTTTATGATTATGGGACTGAGGATTAGTGAGGTTAAGTAACTAACCTGAGACCACTGAGCTGTAAGGACCAGAGCTCAGACTTTAATATAGGTCTTGTTGACTCACTCCCAAGCACAAACTCTTAATGAAAATAATGTCTGAAAAGCAGAAAAGAATGAAGGTATCTCCACTGAAGTTTAGTAAAAGCATTTAATATATATGGAATTTTTTGAGGAAGAAAATGTAGAGGAAAAAAAATGAATATGATTAGAATGTCACATGTGGAATAGGAAAGTGAAAAGAAGGGTCATCAATCAAGAAAACTGAAGAATCAGAGAAATGGAAAACCAAATGGGAAGAAGTCAAGGTAAGGGAGTGATTCAGAAAACAGTGACATCATAATCAAATGTGCCAAGGAGTTAAAATAGAAAAATGTTGATAAAAGACAGCTAACTTTGGTGGCCAGATCATCAGACTAAAGATAACTAGGGATTTAGCTCAAGTAGTACCGCGCCTACTTTGGAAGCACAAGGGCCCAAGTTTGATCCCCGGTACCGGAAAAAAACAAACAAAAAAACACATGAGAATGGAGAGATAAACATTGTTTAGGTAATAGAAAAGTCATACTAACTAATGCCTTAGGCTAAGAACAAGAAAAGAGGAGAATCCATAACTAGTTTGAGGGAAAGTCTGAGTATGAAATATGTCTTATTAACAGATGAAAGGGGAAGGAGAAACAACCAACAAAGCAAAAAAGGGAAGGAAAACAGCAGAGACAGAAATGTATATAAATATGCTACAGTAATACATTTTGAACTCTCAGGATCATTACTCTAAAAAGTACTAGAAAGTGTGATGATCCTAGTGGAAACAGATCTTATACTTAAAAATACACAAGTCCTAGAATGTATAATAGTCACTGTAAAATAGAAAATATCTGAAGGAAACTGGGGAGTGGGGTAAATAACGAGGGAAAAGAAAAAATGTGGTGGTTAAAAAAAGGGGAAACAAACTCATGTATATAGGGGGTGGGGATTGTAGGGTGGGCAGGGGAATGGGAAAAAAATAAGTCACGTCATACACTCATACAAATTCTCGATGTTGAGTGTGATCATGATGTACGTATAAAATATACCTATATCACAATAAAAAAATAAGTGAATATCACTTCTCTATTTGCTGGGCTGAATCCATAAACTCGAGCGAATTCCTAACCTGGTTTACCGCTTGCTTTAGTGCTCTTTAAGGTAGCCGGTGGTGTTGGGAGGATTTTTGTAGGTGTATAAGTATTTAAAGACACTTTTCTTCTCATCATTGGGCTGGCACGCGAGGCTGCAAAAAGCAAACGAGTAAGAAAATTTAATAATTGCCTGGCAATTGTGTGTTGATGTTATTATATTTATGTCATAATTTAGTGAACTCTAAAATCTGTGAAAAATAGTAGAGATAGATAAGGCCAAGTCTGCGCAGCATATTCAGCAAAACCATCCTTCTTACAAAAAGGCAGTTTCCCCTTGGTCTTACCCAAAACTCTGTTTATAGTGTAAGTCGCAGGCACTTGACAGTATCCAGCAGAGGAGTGCCAACAAAGAATAGAGGAACGGGCTGAATTTTATCCTGCCCTGATAAAAGCTAAAGCATGATGAATAAGATGAGCAGAAAATCTTACTGAGCACTAAAGGATAAACAACGTCTTCTTCCCTTTTATAAGTACCACAAAATCAATGTATTCCCATGTATATGAAGCTATAGCTTGGTAACTGAGAGAATTAAAAGTCAACATACTTTCATAAATATTAACTATGAAGTTATTGTTGTTGAAGCATAAACTACTTGATTAACCTCAATGTTTTAGCCAACTCCCCCAACAGTGAACTTTTCTCAAATGAAATCTTAAAATACAATGGTATTTACACATCTCTGACCTACTTATTTCACTTATGAGTATGTCCTCAAGGTATGTCCATTTGAGTAACTAGGAGAAGGAAAAAATGTGATGATAAAAAAATAAGGAAACAAAGCTTAAGTATATAGCATGAGGGTGGGTGGTAGGGTGGGCAGAGGAATGCGAAAAGGTGAGAATTAAGTTATGTCATGTACTGGCGCAAATTCTCAATGTTGAGTAAGATCATGATGTGCATATAAAATGTACTAGGAAAGATTCAAATCTTAAAAAAAAAATACAGTGGGCTCCAACAGATACTCTGGATGAAGCAGTCAAGGAACATATAAACTCTATGTACCAGCCTTTTCTTCATCATGGATTTCCAAAGGCTCCAGGGGATATAGCTTAAACAATGAACTAGATCATCTCTAAAGCTTATGCAATTCTATGAGCTGTGTTAAGTAACTTCCTCTCCCATCTAGTTTTTTTTTCAACAACCCACAGTATGACATTTTAAGAGCCAGAGGGTTGGGGTATAATTTGTACCCATGCCATACAGGGGAACTAAAACAGAAAAACTGGTAAAGGAATCTAATGAGTTACTGGCCTAAAACTACAGTACTATGGAATAAACTTTAAAAGAACCTGAAAGACACAAGAAATAACACCAAAAAATTAAAAAGGGATATTAAATTAAAACTAATATTAAAAAGCTTTTATGCAGTAAAACAGAGTAGAGACAACCTTCAGAATGGCAAAATATCTTTGCTAGCAACTCTTAAGATAGAGGACTAATATGTAGAACATATAATGAACCCCCTAAAATTAGAACCCTCAAAATTATTCCCCTAATCAAAACATGGGGAGATGATATAGACACTTTTCAAAATTAGCACAAATGGCCAACAAGAACATGAAGATATGTTGAACATCTTTGGCCATTAAGGAAAT
This sequence comes from Thryonomys swinderianus, assembly GCA_004025085.1. Lineage (NCBI taxonomy): Eukaryota > Metazoa > Chordata > Mammalia > Rodentia > Thryonomyidae > Thryonomys > Thryonomys swinderianus. The sequence continues at coordinate 24,732 of PVIC010007784.1, read as the reverse complement.
CAAAACAACCCTAAGATTTTGTCTTAATCCAGTAAGAATGGCTATCGTCAAAAATACAAAAAACAATTGCTGGGAGGAGAATGTGGGAGAAAAGAAATCCTATACTGTTGATGGGAATGCAAACTTATATACAAGTATGGAGAGGGCAGTACAGAGACTCCCTTAGAAACTCCATTGACCCAGGCACCTCTCTTGGGTATTTACTCCTAATAACTAACAACACTGTCATGTACAGATACATGCGTACCCAAGTATACAACAGTACGATTCACAGTTGCCAAACTACAGACCAACTGTCCAACAGCAGGCCAATGGACAAAACAGATGTTATACATTTACAAAATGGAGTAGTATTCAGCTATAAACAAAAATAAATTCAAGCCATTTGTAGTATGAAAATGGATGGGACTTCGGATTATAAGGCCAAGTAAAATAAAATGCAGATAGTCAATTATCAAATGGCTTCTTTTACATGAGAAACTCAAAATATTTATTTATAAAGACTAAAAAAAGGAGTGATACTAGGAACTAAAAAGAGACTACTTTGAGTGGAGAAAGCAAGCAGAAGTGGTGAAGCAGGAGGACAGATGATGGAAAATGATCAAAATACTGTATAGATGAACTCATTTCCAAAAATTACTCATTTCCAAAATGCATTGCAAGCATACATTAATTAAATACAAAAAGAGGTTTTTTTGTAAGTATGACACTAAAATTTTCTTTTCAAAAGAAGCAGGTGTCATTACTGCTGTCATTCAGTCCAAATCTTCTACAATGAAATGGCCCTGGGAGCGACGCCAAGCCTTTGTGTCCTTCCTAGAAGTTCCCTTTAGACTCGAAGCCTTCAGATCCCCGTGTCAGGGAAGCGTGGACCTCAAGGTCACACAGAGGAGACAGGTAAGCTAGGACTTCTTTAGGTCATCTGTTCTGAGGGAGCAGCACTGTCAGTGCTATTAGGTTATAGATACTAAAAAAGAGAGAACTTTCAAATTCCTAACTTGGACGTTATAGCTATTATTTCATTTGAAGCACTATCAAAGCTCAGAATCAGACATTCATATGGAAAATATGAAATTAAAATCTCTTTGCAACAGCTATTACTAAAATGAAATATTTTAAAACATACACATCAAGATTCCTGTCCATTATTGTGAAATAGAAAATAGTCAAAGGGAAATGTAGTGGAGGGGTGAGTAATGAGGGGTAAAGGAAAAAAATGTGATGGTAATAAAAAAAGGGAAACAAAGCTTATGTATTTAGGGGGTGGGGAGTTGTGGGGTGGGTAGGGAATGGGAAAAGATGAGAATTAAATTGTGTCACATACTGATACAAATTCCTAATACTGAGTGTGATCATGATGTGTATATACAATGTACCAACAAAGATAAAAATTTTTTTTAAAAAAAGATACCTATCCTTTATCATTAATGATTGAAACTGATTTTAACTACCAGACATGGAAGCAAAGGGAAAGGTCACTACATTCTAGAGATGCGGGGTCACTATTACAACAGAATACAGTGTGAAAACTCTAGAATTATACAAAGAAAGTCAAGAACAGCAAGACATGAAAGTGGCATTCCTCCCAAGAGTTGATACCACATTTTATTCTTTGAAAAGACACATTTACAGAACTTCAGAAAATAAGAGAATGGTACACAAATAAAGTTGGTCACTTTTTGAAGATACAACCTGGATCCAATATTCTTATCTCTAAGCAAAGCTCTCTCCACTAAAATGAAAGCTGCCCAAACTGGAAAACCTAACATGCCAGGCACATGCCAAAGGATGCTCCAGCACACAGGTAAACTACCTAGGAAGGCAGTCTGGGTTTCCTTAAAATGTCCCTCAGAATTATGCACTATGTGATCTTTCCAAAAAAAAAAAACCTGACAAAGTCTGAGTTACACAGAGTTCTCTATAGAACTTCCACCTTTTATAAGTTGATATAACTTCATTTCTATAAAAACAAGGTAGGAAGTAATATAAAGTTTTCTTACTTAGCCATAGACACCTTTCCATTGTGCACAGGAACTAACCTATTCAGAATACTCTCCAAAAAATAGATTCTGAAATTTGTTCTCTAATTGAAACCCCCTCCCGACTACTTACCAAAGTGGCAATGGTCAGCCATATGAGTGTGTGTTATTTAATGATGACTGATCATTTTGTAAATTATTTTCAGATTATTATTACATGATCTACAGTAGGAAGTGAGGTTTTTAGCAAATGTAGGGTTTGTTTTTGTTTTGTTTTGAGACAGGGTCTCGCTTTGTAGTTCAGGCTGGCCCTGAGCTCACTATGTAGCCCAGGCAAGCCTGGAACTCAGCAATCCTCCTGCCTCTGCCTCCTGAGTGCTAGGATGACAGGCGTGAGCCACCACACCCAACACTGTGGTATGTGGTATTGATGGCTGGTAGGTGTGAGTCACCACGCCCAGCACTGTATGTGGTTACTGGGGATCGAACTCAGGACCTTGCGCTTTCAAGGCAGGCAACGGAACCACTGAGCTAAATCTCTGACCCTAGCAAATATAGTTTTTAAAAGTTATGACTATATTTTACTGGTTGACTTCTACTGATGGGTCTTAGACCTTTTACTTTTAAAAGAAAAAACCTTGGGGGGAAGAATCAAGAAAAGTGGTACATTATACATCACATCAAAGAATTATGAACATAGTCCTTTTATATTTTTTTCCTCCTAAAATTCTACTCATCACTACTACTGCTTGAGCATACATTCTTCAAAGTTTTGTTTTACTTAACTAACATCTACCAAATTAAACACCAAGTAAAAATGATGAAGGTAAATTTTCCTACAAATATCAGGGGTCTTCCACGGGACTTCACTTGATGGAGAAGCAATGGAAGCAAGAAATTCATCCACCTGCTTTAAAGATAGGGCATTGTGCAGAGTTTCTAAAGGACAAATGGATGGCACCATAGAATACAGTTCAAAACCTGTAAGAGAAAAGAAAAAAAGAAAAATGAAAAAATAAAGCTGGGTATTTTAAAAATCAGTAATCAAAAAGGAAGGCAATCATTGCTTAGAACTGGAAGTTTAGGCCTTTTCAATCTATCACATGCAAACATACAAGACCTCTCAATCATGACACCAGATGCTATGCAACATGGAACTGAAACGAGAGGTGATAAAGATTTTGTTTTAAATATAATCACATAGTACAGCATGCACACAATTCTGCCTATATTGGTGAAGTCTAAGAAGAAGATTTAAAGAGGAAAAACCTAGGAGAAAGAAAGACAAATTTTCAGGTTTTGCTTTTTAAAGTCAGGTATACTCAACAGATGAATAAACTGATGCTAAAATGTGGCCCTGATGTCTGGATACTACAGGTAATTTGCTAGGAAGCGATAATATAATGACTTGTGAAGTAAGATTTTAGACACTTTTCTAGGCACGCCATGGCCCACTCCTCTCTGATGTGGTTCTAAAACAATATTCCTTCACTTCTGCTGGAATTAAAATTCTGGAACATATTCCACCTACCTTTATTGAATTAGTATCAGTAATTCTATTATTGAAACTCACTGGCTGAGTAAAGTAAGGCCACGTAAAAAGCAATACAAATACACTCATATTTACAAAAATCTCATGAAACAATCATGCAGCTATGTATTAATACCATCAGTGAAACCAAGGCACTTAAATGCACAGTTCTTTTCTTTCAAACAAATAGGAAACAGACTGTTCACTTTAAAAAAAAGAAAACTGTGTATGTATTTAAAATTTATTCAACTGAATGACTTTTAAAATTGCTTTCATATACTGCTAAAGTAACAGGTCTTTCTACATCTATTTTTTCAATAACTCAAACTGACTCTCCTCCAAAGAAATACTTCCAGTAGTTAAGTTTACATGAACATTCAATACCATTACTTAAAAAGGTAAGTTTAATTCAGACTGCAAAATAGAATGACAAAAGGCATACGTCCACTTTAAAATTCTGAGGTCTTCTATTTAAAATGTAGGAGGAAACATTGACCTGAAATCTGTTGGAATTCTCAGGAGGAAGAGGGAATTTCATTGATTAAAAGAGAATCTCTTTTTACTATGAAAATAACCAAGGGCCTTAGAAAATTGATATGCTTGATTATCAGATACAAATAAAAGCGTGACAGAACATTACACATAAAAATCAAACTAGAATACAATAATAGCAGCTAAAATACCTAGGTTAGGCACTAAAGAAATTAGGCTTGCACAACCATTACATATTTTTTGAAGTATAAGATTCATGCAAATGCGCAAACCCTTTCTTTGCATTACACTAAACAGAATGTGTTTTTCCGCCTTTCCTCAGATGTTTATAGCTCTTTGTAATAGTCATTTTCTTTCATTTGCCTGCTAGGTTTTATAACAAGCAAATGACAGGATAATCACATTCCTCTGGACTACATTTTTTCCCCATTTATCTTCAGGAAGCTTTTCTCTTAATGTACTATGAAAGGGTTAGCGCAGCAATTTAAAAAGCCACCCTGCTGACATGTCTAGAAGCTATAAAAACATACCACTGCAGCCTAGAAATTCCAGAGGAAACGGACCAGCACCTCTAGAGGTGAAGGTGTTCGGCACACAGAGGCCCAGAAAACAAAGCACTGGCAGATGGGACTTGTCTCACCATGTTCCTTGAACTAAAGATGAAGGGAGGGGTGAGTCCATGACATGTGTTAAAGATGGAAATCACATGGAAGTTAGGGGAATAAAAGGTGAAACGGTCAAATAACCATTTACAGGACAGGTAAGGCAACACAGCATAAAAAAAAAAAAAAGAAAGAAAGAAAAAAGAAAAATCAAATCTTGAAAACCCTAAAGAAATATCTATAGAACTGAAAGGAATAGTTTATGCACTTTAAATTATACAATGTGTGGGGAAAGCCACATCTTCTTAAAAAGCCTAAATGAGATGAATATATAATTACTCCGTGTTCAGTTAAGTTTAACACAAAAACTATTATTTCTTGAAATCTTCAGTAAACACAGAGTTCTCCCAGGTAAAACCTGTAACGCTGGCTTTCAGCACATAATCCTTCCACAGAGTCTTCAACCTGCATCATCCTTTCTCAGAATTCTGTGACTTCTGTTATCTTTTTGACTTCTGTTTTTTTTTTTTTTAAGAGGTTCTTATTCATGTGACAGCTTTAGAAACTGTGGCTGTATCAGGTGAGCATCTTTTTCTTGAGAAAGTAGCATTTAGAGAGCTACAATGGATGGGAAACACATTAAGCTTTAAGGTAAAATTTTCACTTGTTCAGGATGAGATCTTCTTACTTCACTAGAAGAAGTGTTAGTGTATGTTACCTACATGTGGTGTTAAAAGGTCTGAAAGGAGTAGAATGACTATAAACATCACAAAAGTTTGAGTATTTTTAAAGACTTAGAGTTAAAAATAAGTTTAAAAAAGGTACATTGATTCCAAACAGAAGCAAAGACCTTTAGGTTTAAAAAAAATTATTTCATCCTAATGTATTTTAAAATAATCAGGAAATATTCTCTGTCCCACAAGATCAACCTTTAAGCAAGATGTAAAATGTAACAATTCAGTCTATAATGGTCACGAGCTTTCTAGTCAGCTTCCAAAATTTAATTGAATTGAGTTTCTCAGTTTTAACTTAAATCTTCTTCCCATCAGGAATCTCCAAGTTTTAAGAAAAAGTAGCGGTACTAAAAGGAATTGTTTGCAAACTGTTTTGCTACATGAGGACAAAGTGAATGCCAGACAGTTTTCAGAGTGTTCCAGACCAAGTCAGTTTTGCTTAGACAAAGAGCCGGACAAGTAACGTTACCCAGTGACATCTATATCACCTCGTTTCCAACAACTTTTCAAACACTTTTAATTTCATTATTTGACATGGGCCGTTTTATATTTTTGTTCAATATCTCAAACAACCATGTGATCAGAAAAGGAAACAGGAAGAAAAACATTAAAATGATTAAGAGAACAAATTGAAGAGTAGTATTTGTTGGATTAAAAAAAATTGTGTCAACTGATCACTTGAGCAATTAGATTTTTCAAGTATTACTAGAGGATTAAAACTCATCAACACTGTGGTCATTTAAAAGTTTGACGAGTAATGTTGAATTATTGTGTAAATTACAGTTAAAAGGGAGACAGTATCCATAATTTGGGTAAATAAATTGGAATTGTGTGCCAATTGAAATTAAGGATAAAGAAATGAATGATACTGTGTACCCCATATTTTGAAATAAAAGAAAAATTAAAAAGGAATGAAGCAGGGGAGTATCTTTTAAAATAAAAGCAAAACGTACCATTGGTTGGGTGTCGAGCAAATGAGATAGAAAACCTTTTAACAGCAGAACCGCGTGTGGCGTCTGAGAAAGAGAAAAACAGGTACCTGAAATTCGTAACAGCTACCAAAAGGAGGACACTTAAAAAAAGAGGGAAAAAACAAATATATGAGGAGGTTAGAATTAGGTGACATGCAGAAAGGACAGTGAGAGAAGGTAATAAGCCAAATACTGGTTAAGGCAGTAAACTGGCTTGATGACAGAGGGAAAAGTGTAATGAAATAAATATACAAAAGAAAGACAAGCAGGAAGAGCTGGCAGCTTTGCTAAATCCTTGTTTTACTGACTTAAGTAAATTTGTGCAAATATAAGCAGATGTTTTAAATACTGCTGGTCTTGAAAGAGCTGAAAACACTTCACTTAGTAACAGAAGGGACTGAACTTCAAAGGTATTCTGAATACCAAATATCAAAACTTAAAATACGCTAAGAGTGAAAGGGTCTCCTATAGCCACGAATCCTAAAATCTTTATCTTTCTTCTATTAATAAACATTCTATTCACTTTAGTTTAAAATTGATAAGTAAAATAAAGGATAAAATGAACAAGGGTTAAAAGATCAAGGAAAATTTATTCTTTATAATAGGGGTTGTCAGTTTCCTATAAGAAGAATACACGATGCAGGTCTAAATTGTCCATTTCAACCAACTATTCACTGTCGATGTAAGTCTAACTACAATTCATTGATGAAACATGGATCCCAACTGTAGCTAGCAGAGAACACTGACAGTCATGTAGGCGCAGGGTGCGAGGGTTCCCCTCAGTCAGTGGCCTTAGCCTTGCTTCGAGAAGTACTGCACATGGGTGTGTGCATGGGTGTAGGTATGGATCTGTGTGTGCATGTGTGCACATACCATCTATGCAGCCAGAGGAGGTCAGCTTTTTACGATGCGTACGAGCATAATCCTGTAGGTTAGGTGCACTTGAAGAACCCCCGAGCACTGAGGTGCTAAACAGGCCCGCACAGTGAGACCCTGATGGGAGTTAGAGAAAATACATACAACAACGGGTGTTCTTCCATTCACATTGGGAATTCATGCAGCATGCAGTTAACATGGCTCTTACCAATACACAGGCAGCCCTTGGCAGTGCTTTCAACAGGCTCACAATATGCTTGCAATATCCTAGTGATATCAACTTTAATACAACACTTCTAATAACTACCACCATTATCATATGTACAAAGGGTTAACTTAACGCTGTATAAAATGTTATCTTTCAGGAAAAACAATATGCCCACGCAATAATTAGATATACACATCCTAAAAGCACTAAAAATACTACCATGAAACCTAATTCATGAAAAGGGATTCTGACAGTTAGTTTGCAACAGTAGGCTATAGAAAAAAAAAAAGCAAAACACCCTTCCTTAATAAAAATTACATTATATTAAATTAATACTTTTGGTTATAGGCCTATGAATGAAGAATCTTTTCTCATGCTCCTAAGAAATGTCATTATTCTTTTTTGGTGTGGTACCAGGGACTGAACTCTGGCCCTTGCACTTCCAAAGTGGGTGCAGTACCACTTGAGCTAAATCCCCGGCCCTGAAATGTCATTATTCTTACAAAGCTTTTACATCAAAGCTTGTGTGACACCAGGCAAAATAATTCTTCTTTAGTCGCTCAGGCTCAATCCACTTTCAATTTCTAAAACTAAGCAAATGACTTAAGATATTATACAATATCAGCAAGTAAACATAGCCAATGTAAATTGAGACTTAATTTTAGAGCAAGTCTTATACCCAGGCAAAACTTCCTCTACTGGGGAAAGAGTGAATGAATTTCTATCAAATATACTATACAATAGATAATATATTTCCATAAAGATATGGTAGGAATATCAAAAGCTATTAGTATTATATGTAAATTTTAAAAAGTTCTTTGAATATGTAGGCCTCAACAAAACATATAAGGCTGCAGGACTCACATAGTTTAAATTTACAGTGAAATCTATTTATGCTTTTATTAAATCTATTTAGATAACTATTCATGGAAAGTAATATGCCATTACTTCCTACAGTTCATCATACATGAGCTTAAAACCAGTGAACCTGGAAAAATGTTTTCTAATGTTGTTCTGTATTGGCAAAGAAAAACCATGTTCTATAGTTCGATTAAAAAGTAAGTCTACCAGCTCAGTGGTTCCGGCGCCTGCCTCGCAAGCGCAAGGTCCTGAGTTCGATCCCGGTAACCTCATAGAATGCTGGGCGTGGTGACTCACGCCCACTAGCAATCAATACCACATACCACAGTGCCGGGCATGGTGGCTCACGCCTGTAATCCCAGCACTCGGGAGGCAGAGACAGGAGGGTTGCTGAGTTCGCGGCGGCTTGCCTGGGCTACATAGTGAGCTCAGGGCCAGCCTGAACTACAAAACCAGACCCTGTCTCAAAAAAAAGAAAAAAAAAAAAGTAAGTCTACCCTTGTATATTAATTTTGCTTTGGTTTTTCCTTAGGAACTGCTCAAAAGAAAAATTAACATGCCTAGATAGAATTTGAAACACCTTAAAATTTTTTTGGAATAAGAAAAATAAAATGTTCTTATCTGCATGCAAGAAGTTCTTTGGCTATATATATCAACTCGGTAAATATAAAGTTTTCTTTTAAAATTAACTTACAAAGTGTACAACTCAAAACTAACCCTGGCAAGTGAAGTGGTTATAACAGTGGTCAAAGGGATAAAAACAAAATTAAACGGTTTCTTTTAACTGCATATTTTCACTTGTACAACTCAACATTTCTGAATTAGTATGCATTAAATACAAACTAAAGCATAGCATTTGGTCATGTTTTTTCACTACAAAGTTTTACATGTTTGCACAGTAGTGAGTTTAAGAGGGCATGAAACAGCTTCCTTTATACCACATACCTACAGTAGGGTTCTGCTTCTGTTCCACAAGTGTTCTTGGTGTTCGAAGGTAGTTAGCATTTTCAGATACAACCTGCACAAAGAAAGCAAAGTAAATGAAACAAAGGGTTGTACAATAAATTTAGATGTCCATATGCAGCCTGTTCCAGACAGACAAGGTTAATAAGCTGTATGGTAAGTATTAGTAGAAATACATAAAATATGAGAATCATGCAAGATCCCCTTCTGAAGGGAGTCCATTTGATAAAAAGTCCTTGCAATGAGCGGTGCGAAGCAGGCATTCAGAATGAAACATCATGGATGAGACGAGACAGATGAATAGAAACAATTAATAGATTGATATAATTTCACTCTCTCTTAAAAGAAACAAAATGCCCACTCTTAAACAGCTCCTGTATTTCAAGGGGGGAAAAACAATCACAAACAAAAGAAAAGACAGACAGACTGCTGAGGTCACCATACAATTACTGATCCATGCATGGGCCTTATCAGAGTGACCCTTAAATATTCACAGCTTTTATGGATACCGTAATCCCTTTTCCTATAATCAAGTGTATTATATTTCCAAAAGGAAATGGCTGAAGTTATCAGAAAAGGCACGTGTTACAGCAGATCTTCCATTGCAATAAAAACCAGAATATTTTAAGTTTCTAAATGTCATCACAGAAAGTCCTTCTGAAGTCGGTTTAGTTTGAACAACACTGTGGATGGGCACATCGACATGTGGCCCTTCTTGTCAGATAACGGAATAGTGAGGGAGAGAACATCAACATTAGATCCATCTTGTTGATTTACCGAATCACATCAATTTTAATATGCTTAAAAATGCTTGCAATGTCAGCAAATTCTGAATGGAATCGAGTTTCTCAATTATAAGTGAAAAAGCCAGTCAATTTTCTTTCCATCAAATTACATAGTTTTGTTTCTGAAAGTTTTAAAAGACAACTGAAGTCAAAGATTTATTTCCTTTTTAAATAAACTTATTAGCAAGCAGAAGTTCCAGGAGAGTGAAATTTATTGTTTAAACCCTGGAAATGTAAAACCTGCCCAGTAAGCATCCTGAACACATACAATGTCACCGGTTTCTTTCCCTCAAGTATTATCAGATATCACAAGTATTTTTAAATGAATTCAAACAGAAGGATTTACTCTGATGTGAAACACAAGGGATTAGATGTCCTCAAAGACAGCTGTTTGTTGCTCTGAATGCAGGGAAGAAAAATGTTTAATGAAGTAAAGTTTAAAAACCTGTTGCCATGAGCCAAAAATACTGGATGTGAAAGCCAATGATTTGGGGGAGACAGGGGAAGAAGTGATTTGTTCCCCTGATCTGCGCCTTCGACGCCCAGTGCCCACACCACTGGGGTAATGCAGCCAGGTGCCAGTACCCTCTGGGCTAGACACACTCAGGGGGCTGTCTTCCTGGAAGTGAGAAAGGGGCAAAGAAAACAAAAAAACAAAACAAAAGCAGAGCATGCAAAGTTAGATACAACAGCGCCAAATGACCAGAAAGAAAAAAAAATACAGTTTGTTCTCATTTGCTTATCAATTTTTTTTAAAAAAATTGTTAAACTCATTTGGGAGCCAAATATTTCAATGTTTGAGAATTCAATCGGAATGACATAAATTTAATGTGATAACAATTACAGAAATACACTACTCACTAAAAACATCTAAAATACTTATGTGACTTAAATTGTCCCTTTTCTCTGAAAACTGAAAAGATTTTAATGTGTTTTGGGGAGCAGCTATTTAAATAGAAAACTATTCTGCTTCATTCTAGATAATCAAGAGATTTGTGTTCTGGATAAACTTTACAAGGAGAACACTAAAGTAATATATGGAGAGTCAAGGAAATTTCAGTGTACATAAATTACATACTAAAAAAGGTTAGAGATTATAAAACAGATACAAGTTATACTTGTTTTTACTTCTAAGCTATCATTTATCTAACCCCCTCCCTCCAAAGATTATTTATAGAGTGCAAGAGGCAAATCATGTAGCAAATACTCCCATTTTACATGTTTGCATGTTCATATGTCAAACAATGAGGACAGAGTGATATCTACTTGCACAAAATGAAGAGAACAGTCTTTTCTCTTTGTGTCTTTTGGAAGCACAAACTTCTGATATCCACGGAGAAGAATGCTAGAAAAAAAATCTTCAAGATTTTACTTTAATAATTTACCTTATGGAAGGAAGAGTTTAGCATGGAAATGACATGGAAGTATCTCTTATAGGCAACTATTTAATGAGAAAGAAGTTTGAAATGTGTCCTATGTTTTAAGAATTAAGGGCAGTGATGCTGAAGTTCTTCACAAATACAGTGAGTGACAATGTGTGAGGACTTACACACTTTACTGTTAAACACTCACTGTTATACACACTTTTTGGAGAGCAGAGGAGAGGGCTTTGTAGTGAAATTATTAACAATTTAACTAACTAGACTTTTAAGTGAACAACACATCAAATTCACACAAATGGTGTTTTTTTTAAAGCTATAGATAGTGACTTAAGTCATTTGCCAATTTTCTGAAAGTTAGGATACCTGCATATAATCCTAGATTTATTTTTCAATTAAGCAACAATAAGAACAGATAACTCCAAGTTCTATAATGTTAACATCTTTTTTAACCACCCCTTAAAAAAATAACTGAAAATATCATGTTCTACGTAAGCCTAATAAGTATACATTTTCCAAGGAAGTTATAAAAAGCTATTTTATTGATGGAGATAAATTTTTTCCTTATATATAATTGTCAAACTTGAAATACTATAAAATACATGTTAATTTAATTTCGAACTACAGAAATGAGCACAATTATTTTTTGTTTATATTCTTACCCATCAGTTCTAGATATTGTTACACCTGATTATTCAAATCTGGAACACATACATGTCAAGAAAGTGTTTCTAACTTAAAAGTTTACAGTTCTTTCTAGCACAAATTTAATTTTTTCCTTTACATTCTTGTTAGAACATTTAGAAAAGATTTATAAGGACTGACCTCCATCAGTACTAAGAGAATCACCCTTAGAGAACAGATAATTCAAACAAAAAAGTTAAAGTGTATACAGGTATTAAAATTTACTTAACAAACTTCAGTCCAACTGTGTAACATCCCTTTTAAATGTTTAGTCACTTAAATATTTTTCTATCAGTGTGCCTACAAATTAATTTAACCTATTTAAGTATAAATCTTAATACAAAAGAAAATCTTTCAACTATATCATCAATTCCTACTGAGATTTTTGTAAACATGCTAACAATCAGGAATTTTTAAATTAGTTTTTGTTGTACTGAGAATTGAATCCAGGGCCTTGTATGGGTAAACACTCTACAGTTCTATCATGTTATATTCTCTTTTTTTTGAGACAGGGTCTCACTTTGTAGTTCAGGCTGGCCCTGAGCTCACTATGTAGCCCAGGCAAGCCTCGAACTCAGCAATCCTCCTGCCTCTGACTCTTGGGATTACAGGTATGAGCCACCATGCCCAGCACTGTGGAATGTGGTACTGATTGCCAGTGGGTATGAGTCACCATGCCCAGTATTGTTGTATGTGGTTACCGGGGATGAACCAGGGACCTTGTACTTGTTAAGCAGGTGCTGGAACCACTGAGCTAACTCTCTGGCCCTCTCATGCTATATTCTCAATGCCCCTCCCCACTCCACTTTTTTGAGACAGCATCTTACTAAATTTCCCAGGATATAGCCTTCAACTTGTAATCCTCCTGACTCCCAAGTAGCTGAGATTATAGGCATGCACCACCACACCTGGTACAATTTGGAATTAGTATCTTAATATTAATGAAATCAGTTATTATTGAAGCATTTCTGGCAATTCCTGTCTACTCTGAATAAAAGTTAAAAGTGATGCATTAAATTAGACTTTTTACAACATTATTTAATGAAGAATAATCTAATGTGGCAAGACCAAAAAAAGGACTAGCTATCAGGTTTGTAGGCTTTGTATTCAATTTTGTTATGATAACTATACATAAAACTCCTAATTTTAAAACTAATCTTTGTTCCCTTAACTGCCTCTATGTATTTCTATCTTTTGGAATTTGTTAAAAAATAGACAAAGTTGACAAAAACTTTGTAGGTTCCCAAGCTCCATAATTAAAGCTGTATTTTCTTTTCAGTTTTCTTAATATATATGGTTAGTTTACCTTATGGGGAACATGCTCTGATACATACACTTACTTCATTTGTAGCCATCTTCCTAGACCGTGGGAGTGGGGACTTCCTGTGTATATGAATCGGCTCTGATACCAATGGTTTAAACAGTATCACGGCTCGATCAACCTCATCTCTTCTAGAAGTGTGTGGTTCATCATCATTATCAAGTTTTGACGCTCTCCTGCCTTCACTCTGTGAGCAAAAATGGAATACACTTAAAATTCAGATTTAAAACTTTTTCAGTAACAAATTCAATTACCAACTACACAGACACTGAAACATATCTATAAAAGCTTGGTTTTCTAAGGTCAGTTAGTATCAGTTAAACTCTTGTACCAGCCTAATATTGGGCTGGTTACTATGGAGGAGATGACCAGATGACTCTAGTCTCTGACTACAACGTACATATATACTCCATGGAAAAGGTAATAGTAAAACGACAATAAAACATAAAACACAGTTTAAATTTCATCAAATTTACAAATAAATGCAGTAAGGAACAGTAGATATTAGGATATTACATAGTAATGATATCAGCCCATTCATGAAGAATGACAGAATTTGAATTTATAATTTTTACAGTATTTAAATTCTATTTTAAATATTTTTAATAAATGTAATTAATATCTGAATAATAATTTGTTCCCATTAAATGTTATACTGAGTATTTACCATGTGCCAGGAATGCTACTAAGACACTGATGAATAAAAAACATGGATTGCAAGAATCTCACAGTATGGGAGATATACAGATTGAAGAATTTTATATGAAATATCCATTTTTAACAATAAGTAAGTTGGGGAAAAGTCATATACTAAAACATATTTTAAGCAGTAAGAATGGACAAACTAAAACTATATTCAATTATATTGCTGAATCTTATAAACATAATGTAGACCAAAAAAATCCAAGCAAGATATATAAAAATATCAAACTAAGGGCTACATAGACTATGAGGGAACTTCCTAAACAAGATAAGGAATATCCAGAACTAGAAGCAATCTTAACGATGTATAATAAAACAGGCAAAGAACTAACTATTCATCTTATTCAACATTTTCACCATTCACAAATAAGATGGTCACATATAAAATATCTATAGGTCAATTATTGGAATGAATGCCAACATATGGTAAGTTTGCCAGTTATAACATCTTTAAAAATGAGTTACAATTCAATGTGGCAGTGACAAAATAGAATTTAAATAAACCACTATGATAGCATCAAAAAAGTATAAAAATAAATGTATTCATCTAACAAAGATCTATAACTTATTAGGCCATACTCATGAGTGAAATAGGACACAGGTGTGTAAGTGCTATACTCTCTAGTGTGAGAAACTGAAGATGTAAGTGGGGTCCAATACGTATGATAGGTACTGTGAAACGGAAGGAAATGTTCAATGGGAAAGGAGAACTGGGGGAGGGGGGACAGGGGAAAGCAAAGAAAGGAAAGAAAAATATACTGGTAAAAGAAAAAATCTAAAACAAAGCTTGAATATGGGAGGATGGGGCATTGATGGGAGGGTAGGGGAATGGGAAAAAATTAGTATCAAGATAAATCATGTACAGGTACAAGTTCTCCATGATGAATGTGATCATAATGTATATGTATACTGTACAAATAAACTCAATAAAGGGAAAAAAGTCATAATTTTGTCAGAGATATATGCTATAGTTTAATAAATTCAGAAAGATATACCAGGTTCTTGTACTAAATGAGGGAATATTATAAAAGTATTTTTGTCTTAATATCAGTTTGCAGAGTTAACAAAATACTAATCAAAATCCCCAAAAGTGCTTTTTGGAGCCTTACAAGATTATTATAAAATGTACATTAAAACTGAAGAAATATTTAAGCTACATTTGAAGAACAAAAACACTGGAGGACTTCTGTGCCAGAATTTTAACATTGTACGGGTACAAAACTTACGACTGATACTGAAAAGGAAGGAGGGAAGGAGGAAAAATGGAAGGATGGGGAGGGAAGAGAGCGAGAAGAGAGCCCGACAGAGCAATACAAACTACTCTGAAACTAACCTACTACAACCTGCCAATACTACTGCAAGTACGAGGGAAATGATGAGTTTCTTTAATATGTGGTATGAGAACTAGTTATCCATATGGGGGGACACACAGGAGGAAGAAAAAACTCCATTATCATGCAAAACGTAAGACTCTAAAAAGCTAATTTCAGTGTTTAAAGAAATAAAGTAGGGAAATGATGTCAGATGAAAGAGGCTGAGAGAAACAATAACAATATAAATACTAGATAGAGAGATATAGTAGAACTGAACATACTTGGAAGACATGCTGTGGCATAATTACTTTAAGAAAATATAAATGTACACTGTAATAGGCTACTATTCTACAGTCAGTATTCTAAAACATTCTAATATAGCTCTCCAAGTCTAAATTGTAAACATTGACCTTAAACAATATAGCAACTGTGGAATGTGAAATTTGCTTTTTAAAACAGAATACATACAATCAAAATGCATGACAACAATAACATAAAAGAGGACATAAAGTTTAAGTAAAACAATAAAACCTAAGATGCTTATATTTCCTGGTAAACAGTCAAAGTTTGATTGACATTTAAAAGTCAGGGATTGATGTAATTAGTTCTAGGATAATCATTTTAAAAAGTTCAATAGTGTAAACTTGTCACATATTCTATTGGAGGGGCTAAAGAAGGGAGAGTAAGGAAAAAGGAATGTCAAACAGGGAGGACAAAAATTATAATAGGATGGTTTAAGATGATACAGTAAATCCCAAATAAAATTAATATTTACTTTATAATATTATCATATACTAATACATACCTGTTACATATTTTAAATATAATTATTTGATTTGATATCATTACAGGGTTTATTGACCAGTGATGTGAACCTTTTTGAGCTTTCAACAATGCAAACAGAACTCTGTGGCATGAGCGCCATAGGTTTGCCACAGTTACACTAATAAAGGATATCAAACAACTATACACTCTAAATTGGAAAACTCTGATGAAATCCAAATGCTCAAGTTGTCAAAATGAATAATAAATGGCATAAGAAATCTGAACTATCAACTGAAGAAACAGAACATGTAAATTAAAACATTCCCATGAAGAAAGTCCCAGATGACTTTCAAATAACAAATTTCAACAAATATTTAAGGAAAATTAATGTTCACCTTATATAAAATTTTCCAGATAGTATTTAATTCTTACTACAGTAAGGTTTAAAATACCAAGTGCTTAGCACAAGTGTTTAATATGGAATAGTCCTAAGGTAAAACAAGAATAAAAAACAAACATAATATTACCATTCTAAATACTGGGCTGAAATCTAGTCTACTAAAGATAAAATTCTGAAGCACTCTATGTATAAAAATGTTGTCTGTCCAAATCATATTTTAAAAGTTTAAGCCATTTTTCTACTTAGTAGTTAAGAATTATTTACAGGGCCAGAGGGTTAGCTCAGTGGTTCCGGCGCCTGCCTCGCAAGCGTAAGGACCTGAGTTCGATCCCCGGTTACCACATATAATGCTGGGCGTGGTGGCTCACGCCTGTAATCCCAGCACTCGGGAGGCAGAGACAGGAGGATTGCTGAGTTTGCAGCAGCTTGCCTGGGCACCATAGTGAGCTCAGGGCCAGCCTGAACTACAA
>PVIC010007783.1:36593-50132 GCA_004025085.1 Thryonomys swinderianus | reverse complement strand
CACTGCTTTCAGTATTTCATTCTTTTGTTGTACATCTGGAACCTTGATAATTATGTGTCTAGGTGTAGATATTTTTATGTCATGGTGTTTTGGAGTCTGATAGGCCTCATTTATCTGTATGTCTATGTCTTTTCCTGTGAAGTTTTCTGTTGCTATCTCTGACAGTAGTTTTTTTATGTCTTTTATACTGTCTCCTGCTTCCTCAGTGACTCCAATCAATCTTATTTATCTTTGAGTCATCTAGAAGCTGTTGAATTGATTTCTCATGATCCCTTGCTCTTTTCCATAGATTATACCTTTCCTGCTCGCTGGCTGCTATGCTGTCCTCTAGGTCTGAGATTCAGGTCTCTGCTTCATTCATCCTGCTGTGCAAGCTTTCATTCTCCTTCATCATTCCCTGGATTTCTGCTTGAAGCTGTTTAAAAGGTTCCATTGCTTCTGCTAACTTGGATTCAAGCATCTCACTGATCTCTTCTTTAATGAAGTCTTTCACTGAGGACAGTATCTCTGTTTTGATCTCAGAGATGAGTTCTGCTTTCCATTTTACTATATCTGCTTTAGTTATCATCTCCAAGAGTCCTGGTGTTTGAGTTTCAGTTTGCCCTATTTCCCTTTTCTCTGAATTTCCCTGTGGTGGTGATCTTTGTGTCTGGTTTTTTGTGTATTTTCCCATTTCTATTCTTTCGTTGTTTTTAATGCTCTTCTTTGACTGATGACAGGACAATGTTTGTTGCAGGTCTCCTTCTATTATCTGGGGCTCTTTGGAAGCAGCACTTTCCTGGGGGGTACTCCTTGAATCTGTAATAACCCTTGAGAGTTCCCACTCCTGACACATCATGGTAGGTATTTGAGCAGAACAATCACTTCATGTCTGTTACCATAATACAATAAATGCCAATATCAGTATTAAACACAGTAAATAAGATAAAAAGGTTTGTTAGATTCTATACTGGATACTTTGAGCTTATGAGTTACCTCTATGTCTGACTCCTCACTGCACAGCTCTGGGATACAGTGGGCTGCTGGGCGGCCTTCAGTCCACTGGAAATGGACTGCACCCTGCAGCCGGGTCCGCATGCTGCTCCCTCAGTCCACTGGAAGTAAGGCACGGCTGGGCCGCATCCGCTGGGTCCAGTCCGCCCGCAGCTGTTCTCTCAGTCTGCCAGAAAACAGGGCACAGTGGGGCCCGCAGCTGCTGGGTCCGGTCCGCCTGCCACTGGTTCCTCAGTCCGCTGGAAACACGGCACGGCGGGTCCTGAGCTGCTGGGTGCAGTCCACCCGCCGCTCGTTCCTCAGTCTGCCGGAAACACAGCACGGCGGGTCCGGAGTTGCTGGGTCTGGTCCGCCCACCCAGTGCTGTTATTATTAAAGAATTTTGTTGTGCCAGAGATTTATCTCAGTGGTTCCAGCACCTGCCTAGCAAGTGCAAGTTCCCTGGTTTGATCTCCGGTAACCACATACAATAATACCAGGCATGGTGACTCACCCCTACCAGAAATCAGTACTGCATACCACAGTGCTGGTCATGATGGTTCACACTTGTAATCTCAGCACTAAGGAGGAAGGGGCAGGAGGATTGCTGAGTTAGAGGCTTGCCTGGGCTACATAGTGAACTCAGAGCCAGCCTGAACTACAAAACGAGACCCTGTCTCAGAAAAACAAAACAAAACAACAAAAAATAATTTTGTCCAACCATTTTTAAAGCAGAAAATTATTACA
Organism: Thryonomys swinderianus; assembly: GCA_004025085.1. Classification (NCBI taxonomy): domain Eukaryota; kingdom Metazoa; phylum Chordata; class Mammalia; order Rodentia; family Thryonomyidae; genus Thryonomys; species Thryonomys swinderianus. The sequence continues at coordinate 48,413 of PVIC010007783.1, read as the reverse complement.
TTAATTTAAACACAATGATTATGTACTTAATTATAACATTAATTACATTAATTTAAACACAATGTACATTATCAGGCTTTTTATAAAAACCCCACAACCTGGTTATTAAAATGAGATTATCTAAAATGTATCATGTTACACATATCCTGTCACACATATCCTTTTATCATGTTTTCCCTGGCTACCAACAAAATTTTACAGACTAGCTCTAAACTTACCCACAATTAATCAGCAAATTCAAGCTTACCTACATCCAAAGAGGGGATAGTAAATCATCCCACATTCCATTTTCCTATGCTATGTCATTAATTTCTGCCATTGTGCCATATTAGGGAGATCAGGTGTCCCTGATAGTTTGGCTAATAATTTGTATTGGAATAAAAAAAGTTTTACACACATTCTTGTTTCCTTTATTTGTTTTTAGGAAGAAGTATCAGTGGGTAAAGTGGGTACAAACGTACTGTAATAAAGAAATACTTTATAACTTTTGTGAAGCCTCCCTCCAAGATCAGGCTGTCCAGGCCTCACGTGGCTACAGCCACTTCTTGGGTCTTGCCAAACAGCTGTTAGGAGAAAGCATAATTTATCCTTTCTACTTATTTCAGATTTTACCTTGTCTCCATTTGTTGATTTTTTTTTTTTTTTTGGACAAGGTTTGGCTTTGTAGATCAGGCTGGCCCTGAACTCACTATGTAGCCCAGCCAATCCTCAAATTCAGCAATCCTCCTGCCTCTGTCTCCTGAGTGCTGGGATTATAGGCATGAGCCACCACACCTGGCACTGTGGTATGTGGTACTGACTATTGGGCGTGAGTCACCAACCCGGTATTGCTGTCATGTTTACTGGGATAGAACCAGGGATTTTGAGCTTGCTAGGCAGATAAATCTCCAGCCCTACAGCAAGCTCTTCCTAATTGTAAAACTGCAAAATATCAAAAGACAGAATCATTATATCACTATTATTATTATAATTAACATTATAAGCATTTTACATTGGTATCTCACACTTGTCACAATGATTGAACAAATACTGATACATTTTCTTAGAACCTCTACCTTGTTCAGTATTTTTAAATTTGTATTTTATGTCCACATATTCCCATATTCTATACAGTATACCTCATCATATTTTGTCATAAGGTCTTCTTAGGATTTTGGTGGCTGTGATCATTTCTGAATTTAATTTTGACAAACAATAGTTCGGCAGTACTATTTTTGTAGGAGGATCCTCAATTGGTCTATCTATAGCCTTAAAAGCAAATTTTTACCAGAAATCAAGGCATATAGTAATAAAATATTATGTGAATAAACAAATAAATGATAAGCTAGATGTTTTATTCATGTACAGATGTTAATATTAATGAAGAAAATGATTTTGGTATGAATTTTAATATTATATTACTATTAAGTTATTTCAACCTAACATAAAAAGATTAAAATTCATCTTTCTAAAAAGAATTGATTAAAATTTTTTAAAAAGACTAGTTTTGAGGTTTTTAAAAAATAAAATACCGTTGGGTACGGTGGCTCACACCTGTAACTGTAGCAGCACTCAGGAAGCAGAGGCAGGAGGAATGCTGAGTCCGAGGCTTGCCTGGACTATATAGTGAGTTTAGGGTCAGCCTGAACTACAAACTGAGACCCTGAGAAGAGTTTCATTCATTCATGTGCAAAAGGATATACCTTGATGACATACTAATAAGAGAAATAAATAGATCACAGATGTGTAAATACCATATCTTTTATCTGGTATGAGAACCTGTAGATGTAAATGAGTTCTAGAATGTATGATTGATTTTGTAAAATAGGAAATACTCAAAGGGAATGTGGTGGGTAACATAGTGAGGGGAAAGAATAAATATGATTTGGAAAGGCAAAGAAATAGCATGTATATAAGGGGTGGGGGGTTGTGGGTGGGTAGAGATATGGGTAAAAATGAGAATTAACTTCTGTCATATAGTGGTACAAATTCCCCAATGTTGAGTGTGATTGTGAGCTGTATATAAAGTGTACCAATAAAGAATTCAATTTAAAAAAGAAAAAATGATAGATAAATAAAATAAGACCCTGTCTCAAGAGAGAGAGACAGACAGACAGACAGAGACAGAAAATACCACTGAAAGGTATGTATGTGATGTTAGTAGAAATGAAAGTATGGAAAAACAGAAACTATTTAAACCATACCAAGTATGTAGTCAGTTTTCTGTCACTATGGAGAATATCTGAAATCATAAACTGATAAAGAGAAAGAGAGTTTTTGGCTCACACTTTTTCAGATTTAAGACGATAATGATTGACCCCATCTCACTGGGTCTGGGCAAAAGAAAACCCTATAGTATCACCACACAGTTGGTAGGGATATGGGTAAAAATGAGAATTAACTTGTGGCATATACTGGTACAAATTTCCCAATGTTATATGTGATTTTGAGATGTATATAAATTGTACCAATAAAGAATTCAATTTAAAAAAATTGACGACTTACTTCACAGTCAGTGAGATAAGAGTGCGAAGGGACCTGAGTCTCACAAATCAGCGACCTGGAAACCCCACATGGGCCTCTTGCCTTAAAGTTCTCAGTACCTCCCGATAGTGTAGAGGGCTGACAATCATGACACATGGGACTCTGAGAGGTCCCCAACTCACTACAATCATAACATGTCATTTCTTCACATAGTCAGGGAAAGGAAGGAAAAAATGGGTGGAGGGAAAGTCAAAAAAACACATAAAAAGATTGATGACTCTGTACTCTGCTACCATCAGGGATGAAGGGAAATGAGATTATCTGTACAGAGGACAACAATGTGTTGGAAATGGTATTATGCTAAATATGACCTTTCCTCAACCTTTATTCAAAAGAGAAGTTGAAAATTCCCTTTCAATCATAATTTCATCAGACAATTACCTCTGAGGATAAAAGGTAACAAATACAATCTTGGATGACAATGAAATCTTTTCAAATAGACTTTCCTCTTTTTAAAAAATTCTAAGTCCACTAGATAAAGTCTTAGATTCTAAAAAATGTTAAATCCCCTGACAAGATGTACAATTGCTATGCAGTTTAACAATATATTGATTCATGTATTTTCCCGATTTATAAAAGCACTAGTGTTTGCAGAACATTGGTTGCATCATTATTATTTCAATTATAAACTTATGTGGGCCATAAAACAATAGAGTTATTCTCAATGAACTTCTTAGTTCATACAATTTACCTTCAATGTTAAGGTATTTCTTAAAAAATAATTTTCTATCCATTTAGTAGTTTGGGGTTGCTGTATTTCATCTTAACAGAGCAAGCTAATAATTAGCCTTAAATGCCTTCTTCTGCAAATTAGTTTCAGAAAAGCAATTTAAAACTTTATCCATTTTTCTGAGAACCCTAATTGTAGGTGTTGAAAGGCATGATATTTTCAACTTTTGGTTCTTTTGCACTCATGCTGTTTTGTACTCTTTTAAATATATTTGCCTCATTTCTACTTTGTTACAGATAAACCAAGGAAAATCTGTTCTGATTCTTCTAATAAATATTATTGTTTCCTTTGTGACACATCAAAGTGCTTGTTGGAGATTCAAAGATGCAAAAGCCAGGTTTTCTCACCTTTCTCTAGGGCCTTCACAAATTTATGTGGCAGCAAGTGAAATCTGTGCCATACAGAAGTGCACTCCTTGCTTTATTATACACGTGGCTTTTCAAAAAATGCATGATTCTGAGCTATTTAATATACATAGAAAAAAGACACAATAAAAATTCTATACTAATTATGACTATGAGCCAACTTGACTAGTTTATACTGCATCATTTTACCACAAATACATATCATATGTAGTAAAATATAAAGCATAAAAGAACACTTTATATGTCAAAATATAAAAATAATTTATTATCAATCTTATACAAACTAAATTACACAGTATGACAAAAATAGAGTAATTCAATTTGAACCCAAGAAAATAGGTAAATTCCTATGACCTCAAGCTTTGTGGAGTTTCTTAGAGGCAATGATGATATAAACTAAATGAATTTAAGACTGAAAGTAAGAAAATACAGAGCTCTCATCCTTTTTTCATAAGTAGACCTCTAAGAAGTTGAATTGAGCAATTTAGAAAAGAGGTAGGATAGGAAAGTATTCTAGGCTAAAACCACCCTAAAATCAAGTTCAAAGCTGAAGATAATGTACAATTTGAAAGAAATACACTGAATCTAAAAATGCTAACTGAAAATAGCAAGGAATTCAATCTATTCTGATTCAATCTATTCAGAACTAGAAAGGGCATAGCGCCCATTAACAGTGGTAAGGCCAGGAAGAACATTTCCTTTTATTTTGCATTCCCAGGGATGTTGTATGTCCATTTACACACAAATAATTAAAATCTAATTATTTAGATAACAAAGCAATTAACAGAAAATAAACGTTAAATTGCATCAATCACTGGTTTCTATTCATTGAATAATCTGACACTTGAGTGATAAAATATATCTAAAACTCAAAATCTGCTAAATTTTCATAATACATAGAGTCCAAAATGGTAGGTTTATTCAGGTCTTATGATTCTAATCTCTAGAAAGCTTTAGGATGAAAACTGTACAGTATTAACTTTTTGGATTTCTTCCATTGGATAAAAGTTCTTAGCAGATGGAGAATGACAGATAGGACACCAACTAAAATCAAGGGACCAAGGACAAGGAGAAAAGCAAGTGTAGTGTAAGAAGGAATAGTCAGAAATTGGCTGTGTAAGGAAAGCTCAGCTATATAGACTCTCCAGGAAGCACAGACAGATTGAACTGAAGACCCCTGAAGCATTGTTAGAAACCTCTGGAGTAGGCTTCAGTCTCCTGCCCAATGTACAACACAAGCCTGAGAGGGAAAAAACCTACAGGACAAACTAAGAGACAGAAAGTGAAGTGCCAGGACAACCAATGCTGGTGCAACCACCAAAGGTGCTGGCCAGTCCAAGCCACTGATTTTTATTAGTAAGTATTTGGGGAGAAGTAAGCTATGTTCAAGGGCAAAACTACATGTGATGATGTACAGTCATGCAGGCCCTATGAAAAATTACTATAAGCCGCACTCATGAGGGATAAGACAAAACCTTCTTGAATTAGGGGCAGAATAGACAAATAACATGGCTGTAATTAGAACATTGTGCTTCTAGTAAGAAGGTTTTAACTGTCGGAATAGAATTTCGGTGTGAATTATTCTGATCTCTGCACATAGGTTTCAGCTGGAATTGCTTCTGAAAACAAGACAATTATGAGGTTCACTCTTCACAGCCTGCACCACTTAGAGCCTACTTTGGGCATAATCACTAGTGCAATCTCTGGGCCAGAGATTTAGCTCAGTGGTTCCAGTGCCTGCCTCACAAGTGCAAGGTCCTGAGTTTGATCCTGGTAACCACATATAATGCTGGGCATAGTGACTCACGCCCCCCAGCAATCAATACCACCTACCACAGTGCCAGGCATGGTGGCTTATGCTTGTAATCCCAGCACTCGGGATGCTAAAATTTTTGGGTAAAGCTGATGTAACCTTGCTAATAATGAGGAATATGCTTTTTAATTTAATTACAGTTCAAGCACAAAGACATGTTTACTGGTCAGGGAGCTTTCTAACATGACATTTATCTGACAATTTCACCTATTTACAAAGGTTATTATATTTTTTCAAGCAGTAAAAATAATAATCATATTAAAATATTCATTTCAATTGCTTTTTAAAGACAATGTCATTCAGGAGTCATTACACATTAGATGTGAACTCTTCTCTGATTTGGGGGAACACATATACCCAATGTCATGCCTTGCCTCTTACATTATTGGAAAAAAATGCAACCTAGAAAATATTTTCTATTTTATTAATAAACGAGCTCTGTGAAATAATATATTTTTTTGAGACAGGGTCTCGCTTTGTAGTTCAGGTTGGCTCTGAGCTCACTATGTAGCCCAGGCAAGCCTCAAATTCAGCAATTCTCCTGCGTCTGCCTCCCAAGTGCTGGGATTACAGGCATGAGCCACTACTCCCAGTGAAATAATAATTTTAATAAATGAATTCTACAAAAAAAATAGCAAATCTTCAGGTATGATTTAAACACTATAACTTGCTGTCCTAATCACTAACAGCTTATTTTTTGTATGATGGAAACCAAAATTAATGAAATCTTACCAGTTACTTTGACAAAACAAAATAATCATAACTCTGAAACATGATTTAGATATTACATAAGCAAAAAAGTAGAGCTCATTCTCACCAAATTTATAAACAATAGGGGCTCAAATTAAGAAATAAATTAATAATGAAGCATGAGAAAATATACTTTAAATGTGAATAAACATTTTAATTAGTGTACAAATTAATATAATTTTGCAAGTGAAGTGTCAAAGAAAAAAATTGTGGATTATCTTTAGCAATGTGAGGAGTTCAAGGTCACAAATTTCTGATTGCCAGAGCCAGGATTACAAGCATTTGTCATTCCAATGCTTTAGCAGATGTTTTAAACAAGAAAAGCATGAATACTTGTGAATATTTAAATGCTCACTTAAATTAACTGAATGAACTGCTACAACAAGCTAAGGTTTCTAAAACATCTAATTAAAAGTTAGGTTAGAGGCTAGATAACTACAGTGGTTAAAGAAAAATGCTTTGTCTTTTAAAGAAAGCACAGAGCCTCATAATTGTGACCTCTGTAAGATACAGAGATGATCTCAAAGGCTCAAAAACTTTCTGTTCTGACTGTTTCCTCTGATGTTTAAAAATTCAGGCTATCAAACATACTAACATAGGAGAAAAAAAATAGAAAACCCCTAAACTTTCATTTTAAGTTCTTTAGGTAAAATGTTACAGATGAACCCAACTTCCAAAAAAAGATAAATACATGAAAGGGTCATTTAATTGGAGATGGGTATGTGTTTATTTTAATCTAAATTATAAAAGAGGTGATTAAAACTATAGAACTGTCCAAATCATTGGAATATTTTATTTGCTAGTGAACCAACAGATCTAGTAGACAGGAATTAGCCAGGTTTCTCTGAAAATGAAAGTTAAGATTGTTCATTTGATTCTAGCTAACACTGCACTCATTAAAAATATACACTGTTAATAATAAATAAATAAATGAGGCCAATTAAACACAATGAGGTTCTCAGGATATCTGAGCCAGCAGTCCATTATTGCTTGAGGAAGTAGCATTAATATATATCAGATTTCTTTTTTCAAAAGTAGAACTTGAGCAGTACTTTCTTTCTCAAACAGCATCCTTAACTATATTTTTGCAGAAAAATCATTTTTTTCATTCAAGAGAGCTGTACTCTAATGCTTTGTTAATTTCAATTTACTGTTTTCCTACAATCTACCAGAAGCCCCTGCACAGTTCAATTCCTCCTGAATCTCTTCAATATTACACACACATCCAGGGCTTTTCCACTTACCAGTGGGAAAAATGTAAAACGATAACTCCAAATTAGGAAATAACACAACAAAATATTTGCTATTCATTTTATAAAATTAAATGGTAATCCATGAGTGTAAAATAGAATCCACTTTTTAAACTTAATTTATTTTTTTGTACTAGGAATAAACTCAGGACCTTGCACGGTGCCACTGAATCAAATTCTAGGCACTAGAATCCATATTTTAATTTTACCTATTTTGGAAGAATGTCCAATGTAAGTGGAATAGCATTATTTACATGTCCTATAATAATCACTAGAAATAGATTTTAGAATATAGTTTCCATCTGTTTTACCAAGAGCAGTATGGAATGATTATATTTAAAGGATGTTATAGGTGATGTATTTTGTATAAAATCTGATTTGCTGAGTATACCCAAAATTTTAAGTACATCTTTATATATTGAAAATATAATCCAGTGCAGATAAATGATGGCTTATGAAAAACAAGGCAGAGGAAGCTCATTCTAATCTTCATTTAATATGCTAGTGGCAGACCTATCTGAATTACAAAAGAAAAGGAAGAAAGCAAAGAAGGGCAGCTACTACCTATGGAATGTTTTGATGTAACCTACCAGTCCACATACTGTTGCATGTGTTAACACAGCAGGAAATCTGTGGATTTATGGGGCATAATTTCTGAAAATTACTCCATACACTATGAAAGCATTGAATAATAAAGTATTTTGTGACACAAGTAGTTTGTTCTAACTACTAACCAGTTTGACTTTACTTTTCCTGTGAAAGTTTATCTCTTAATTGTGCCAGAATAAGAGAGACACAAAAGCTCCTGAGTTAGAGTGGATATCCTAAATGGCTCTGAGACTCCCTTGTCCCTCACAAATACCCCAAGTCTTGATACCATGAATTTCATATTGATAAAGGACAAGATCTTAGAGTCTCATGAGTCTGATATGACAAACCAATTCTACACATATTTTAGATGTGTGCGAGGTTTTCAAGTATTTCAGGACAACAAACTTTTCTGTGGGATGTAGATATTAAAAAAAAAACAATTTATTGACACATCTTATTAACCCAAAAATTCACATGGTAAGTTAGTGGCTATCCATGTTTAGTCATACTAAGGGTGACATGTCATTTACCTTTGAAAACTAAGACAAGATAAAGCCTTTTGATTGAAAAGCAGTAGAAGATGAACTTTTCAGTTTGAGTTTGGTAAAGGGATTTATATCATGCTTTGACTATACTCATTTTTGTATCTCCAATATTTAAATATTTTGCTAACATACTTAAGGCAGTGGAAAGAACTATAGCAATTAAATTCTCATGGTGAATAGATTTGAATATCTCACTACAAATGGAGGAAAAAAATAGATTAAGGTCCAGGATTACAGAATTAAGAGAGCTTCCTTAAGAAGACTGATATTAGAAAAGAGAGGATAACTATATGGTAGGATTTGAGCACTCCTGAAATGAACAGTGAAATCATATTCGATTCAGAAATACTGCTTTAAAAACATTTTACTCATCTTAAGTGAATATAAATAGATTTTAGAATTAATTTTATAACAGTTAAATAGTACTCCATTTTTGTTATTGATCAAAAATTAGTTTATTCGATAAGAGCACTACTTTCTCCTGTTCTTATAGAAATTTAAGAAGTTCATTATTTCTTGTGCTCCCAAAGAACTCTGCATTTTATTCTGTCACATCGCTTATTACCTTACATTTTAACTGGATGTCACAAAATAATAGATATGTAGCAACCTCTGGCACCTAGCCCTCGTTGACTTACAGATTTTAATGGCCACTCAGATAACAAACCAGTGGTCTTTACAAAACCATGACGCACTCTTGTTTAAAACCAGGCTTTCTAGGAAAAAAGAGCAAACATGTGATGTCACTTCAAATTTATCTTTTGCATTAAGATGAATACTTTTGTTTGAATACATTAAAATCAAAAATATAAACCGAGCTTCATGAGTCTGAGACTATGTACACACAGTTGCATATATGTGTAAATGGTGTTATTCTTACCTTCCCAGTACAGGGAGACAAAACTGAAGGAGTTAGAAACACCCTATATAGCATTGTTGCACGTTTATCACACTGCACTGTCTACACTGTGGCCTCCCCCCTCCGCCCCGGCAACCCACACCCATGTAAAGACTTACTGACATCTACATAAGAAGAAACTGGGGTTTGTCTCAGATCAAAGGACTAGCAAATCGTATTTGATTGAGTTCTGATACCCTTCTAAACATATTACATCTGTGCGCTATACTAAATGTACTATTGTGGCTTAAAATGAGGTTTGCAGTCACTTGGGAGCCAGAGACAGGAGGATTGCTGAGTTCTTGGCGGCTTGCCTGGGCACCATAGTGAGCTCAGGGCCAGCCTGAACTACAAAGCGAGACCCTGTCTCCACAAAGCAAAAAAATAAATAAATAAAAAATAAGGTTTGCAGTATATTTGTAATAGAATAGTGTCTATAAAATTTAGCTCCTATAATGAATACAGACATAAATTAGTATTTGAAAAAATATACTCAAAATTTTTGTAGAAAAGGAAGATTAGGCAAAAGAAGTAACCTATATATAGTTACAAAATAAAAATTATAAAATTGGATACAAAAGAAAATCAAATCTAACAATTTAGAAGTCTACTTAGATTTTTTTTTTTTTTTAATTTTTGAGACAGGGTCTCGCTTTGTAGTTCAGGGTAGCACTGAATTCACTATGTAGCTTGCTCTAGCCTTGAACTCACAGCAATCCTCCTGCCTCTCTCCCCAAGTGCTGGGACTACAGGTATGAGGCACCATGCTTGGCACTGTGGTATATAGTTAGCAGGGGATCAAACTGGGGACCATGTGCTTGCTAGGCAGATGCCAGAACCATGGAGTTAAATCCCTGGCCCAAGTCTACTTAGATTTATTGGCTGACATTGTTTAATTATTCATACTATATAAGCAAGTGTTCAATGAAATGTGAGAAATATTTAGAGATTACAGAACAAATATTTAGTGTTACTGACTCTAATTACAGACCTTACTCAGTTATAATAGGTATCTAGGAGACAGCCTGACAACTTAAGTATATCTTTTAGGCAAATTGTTATTATAAAATTTAAAAGAAATTTTAGATTTTCTTTATGTGCTCATTATGTGTTATTTCCATGATGTATATATCTCCTACCACAAATGCAACTTTTCTTACAAAAGGATTGTTTGAATTATGAAAGAAATATTTATCATCTGTTTTAGAATTAACAATATTCCCTAAAATTCTTGTGCAAGTAGAAGTTCACAATGTAACATAATTGGGAATTGATCATATTTAGGAAGACATAATCAAATTAATATGAAGTCTGCAGCAAGGTGGGGCCTAATTCCGTGACTGGTATGTTTCTAAGAAGGGGAAATTCAGGACACATAGGCTTTCATAGAGGGAATCTGGATCCTCCAAACATTTCACTAAGGCTTAATGTAAAACTTACAAAAAGTGATCAAGATAAAGCCCATGACATTATTACGCTGTAAAGATCTGCATTTGAATTATTTTCCTGAAAAGTTACTTTGAAAATGTAAGGAATCTGAGCAGGTTGCAGTGAAACCCCTTCTAATGTGCATAGCTGCTGTTGTGGCATTCTAAACTTGGTGAGAATTAGCTGGCACAATAGGAAGATAGTAACTGGTCAAGATAAAACAGTTTTCAAGACGAACTGCTTTGTCAGAAAAACGTAAAGCAACAGAAGGTCACATGCCAACAGATGCAGAATCACATATCTAGAAGACGAACAAGACCAAGGACTCCTGTCTCGATCATAAGACAGAGAGAAGCATGAAAGAATCTTTTCATGACTTTTTCAGAAAGAATATTTTAAAAACAACACATTTGTTTCAGACACTTTAGTTTTCTCGATTTTAAAATAAGACTTTTGTTCAAACCATCTAATGGGTGGTAATTTATTACTAGGAAAAAATACACGTTTAAAGATAAATTATATACTTGGAGAGGTGGTAGATAGTAGGTACATGTACAGTTAAAAATAAATATACACATGCCGGGCGTGGTGGCTCACGCCTGTAATCCCAGCACTCGGGAGGCAGAGACAGGAGGATTGTTGAGTTCGAGGTTTGCCTGGGCTACATAGTGAGCTCAGAGCCAGCCTGAACTACAGAGACCCTGTCTCAAAAATAAACAAACAGGGCTGGAGGGTTAGCTCAGTGGTTCTGGCGCCTGCCTTGCAAGCGCAAGGACCTGAGTTCAATCCCCGGTAACCACATATAATGCTGGGCGTGGTGGCTCACGCCTGTAATCCCAGCACTCGGGAGGCAGAGACAGGAGGATTGCTGAGTTCGCGGCGGCTTGCCTGGGCACCATAGTGAGCTCAGGGCCAGCCTGAACTACA
>PVIC010007783.1:0-36493 GCA_004025085.1 Thryonomys swinderianus | reverse complement strand
ACAAACAAACAAACAAACACATATTGGAAAAGTAATCTGTGAAAATTAAAAAGCTACATTTGGTGGTAGAATATATATTTTATTATTTTATTATTATTGTGTTTAGCATGTTATTTTCCATAATATTGAATCACATATTATAATAGAAAAACAGAAAATACACTAATTAGTATGATTTTCCAAAACCTTAACATTTTAAAATTGTATAAAAACAGTAATTTGTATATTAAAATCTTAATTTGTAATTAATGTCTTAATTTTTGATTCATTGATCCTTATAAACATTTTTTCAGAGAAAATGCTTAATTCTTAAAATATAGTTGTGAATGAAAAGTAGATCTTCAAGTAACCTCTAGAAATAATCACTGAATCTAAAATAGGAACATGGGGTTAAAGAAAGCTTTTCCTTGATTCCTCATGTAAGTGATTTTTTTCTGACTTTAAAAGTCAGGAATTTTAAAAAGTAGGAAACTTTATAGTCCCTTAGCCATGTAAGTGTCAACATAAAACACTGCCTTTTGTGAAATGAAAAATTTAGTAGATAACTAATCATGCCAATTGTTTTAGAGTAGATATTCATTTTTAATGCGTAATTTAAATGAAAACTACCATATTACAGAAATAACACATGAAAACTTCGGCTTATGAGCATTTGGGGAAAGCTAAAGAATCTCAATAAAAATAAAACTTCCAGAAAAGATCATTTCAAAGGCTTTTCCTCTCATGTTAGAGAATGTCTTCTTATTCTAGTTCTCCTTCTTTTCATTTTAGGAAGAAATTAATTCTAGGAAATAAAACCATGAGTGTTATGGTCTGAATCTAGATGCCCCCTGCAAGCCTCAAGTGCTCATGGGCGGGGCTTTGGGGAAGTGAATGGATCATGAGTGAATAGCCACTGATGGGTAGATAGCTAAGTGTGCAGTTGGGAGGTGGGGCCTGCTGGGTAAAGTGGGTCAATGTGGGTGTCATCATCCTGGGTCAGTTACCAGCATTGTCCGACAACCTCGGGAGAGTGAGCGGGGACACAGAATCACAATTCCCACAGTCCGTGTCGCTTGAGAAGCTTCTCTCCTTTATCATGGAAGTTACAGGCATCTATACAGGGTGGCTTGGGATGTGATTGGATGAGAGGGCGGGGTGTGATCAGGAGCAAGTGTGGAAGTAGCATATGGAAATGTATGATGGCTCTGCATCATCAGCGTCATCTGGCTCACCTGTGTCGTCTTTTTCAAGGGTCACTATTCATCCACCCGGGGAGAAAGAAGAACTAGAAGCACCTGGAGAAAGGTTTGGCCACATGTGGGCACAGCTGGAAGGGGTCACTGTTCCTTGCCTGCCTTGCCTGGCTCTGTTTCTCCCCTGCTGTGTCCCTCTGTCAAGTGCCCTGGAGTTTGACTGTGAGGCAGTGTAAACCTTTCCTTCTTTTACTTTGTGGGTGCTAATGATTTTATCTCACAAGTGAGAAAGTAGCTAAAACAGTGAAAGTGTAGCATATCAGAAAGTCAGGAGAACTTGACCACAGTATTAATGAAACTTTTATGGACAAAATGTGAATTGGATAAAATAATTTCTAGTAAATAATAAATGCAAACCAAAATCCTGAATTATTCCATAATTATTTTGCCTCATGGGGTTTTTAATGCATATGTTTTAAAATAGTTCTCACCCTCTCTCTGTCATCATATATTTGTTGAAAAGTTAAAAATACAGCAGAAATCATGTCTTCTTCATTAAATGCTCCAATACTCTCAGATACTTCTCTGTATATTTTCTAAAAGCAAAACAATTTTCTACATGACCACAACACAAGCACCTAAATTCAAATATGATCTTGATATGTCCTTATCATGTAATGATCCAACTCTGTTCAACTTCGTTAATTGCCCTAAAATTGTTTGGCCCAAAATAGAGTTATGTCTACCTTTACTTGTAAAGACTGATATCTTTTAGTCTGTTATAATTTCTTAAATTTCATAAATTTAACATATTTGCATAATACAGAACAGCTGTTTTCAAATGTTTAAGGGGAGCTTGTGTCAGGCTGACTTAAGGTATTCATCACTGTCTCTCTGGCAGGACTGTCATGGGAGGGGCATTATAGCCTCCTTGTCACATCTTATCAAATGGACTTGTATCATCAGCTATCCCACTTTTGACACAATTTATTCTAACCCATTGGTTAAGATGTGTCTTCCTCTCTCCTGTCCCAGACAGTAACTCATTCTCCTTTGTAATGGTTACCACTCTGTAAAAAGAAAGTTGGAAATTGTATAAATATCTTATTCATTATCAACTGTTGTAATTAATTTATAGAAATCTGTTATCATGTGGTTTTATTTCATTATTGGATTAGAATATTTCTGTAACTATTTGAATCCCACATTATCACAGGTTCAGCCATCTAGGGGCCATTTAAACTGTCTCTTGTTTTCCTTTGTAGTATTTTACCGTCCTTCAAACACTTTCTTTCCTAATACCACAAAATCTTCTATTTTCATTTTATATTTTCCCCTTCTGAGGCATGAAGCCAGCTATACTTCATTTAGTAGAAGATATGTCAAAACAAATATCCAAGCGGTATATGGGCTTCATCGCTGTCTGTCAAAACTATAACAAATAGTGTTGAGGAATATATGTTTGTTTATTTAATATATTATAGATGTATATAAAATTGTATTTTCTTCCTCCCTTCTTTTTTCTTTCTTTCTGTTTCTTTCTTACTTTCTCAATCCTGTTTTCATCTCATCCCTTTCACTGTATTTTAAAAATCATGTTCACACTAATACCTGATACTTTTTAGTTTGCTATAATTTCTTAATAAAAATAAATTTAACAAAGTTGCATAATATTATACAAAAACAAATTCTACTTTTCTTGGAAATCTTTCCCTGCTAGGAATACAGTACACATAAATATTTTCACTTATAAACAGAAATGTAAGTACATGGGTTTTGTTATAGCTAAAATCTCAAACTGCATAAATGCCCTTACTGAGAAGGAAATAATCACACACACACACACACACACACACACACACACATCATAATTAACTATGACCACCATTAACATAATGGCATTAAACATGGGTTTTGTTATAGCTAAAATCTCAAACTGCATAAATACCGTTATTGGGAAGGGAATAATCAACACACACACACACACACACACACACACACACACACACACATCTTAATTAACTATGACCACCATTGACATAATGGTATTAAAAGTCATTTAAAGTACGTTTAAAGAACTAGATTAACTATAAAAGTGACAAGTAAACAAATCAAGATGAAGTTATACATAGATGAAAATGGAAAGGGAGCATGACAAACTGAAAATACAGTCTTTGGGAAAATATACTGAAAATACAACTAAAATTTTGATACACACGTAAAGCATCTATGTGTGTATTATGCAGAGTGAAGCCCTACTGCTTGATGTTTGTTCTGACTTATCCATTAGCATGTATTACATACAATATCTCCATTTGCTTTTTCTTTGACATTTTTAAGGACCATCTTAGTTTGGGGTAGTAAGAGCATGGTAACTTGAGGAAACACATCCTAGCAGGTTGGCGTTACCTAGGTGCCTGTAAAATGCCAATTTCGTGCCTGCTATTCCCTGAACTGTTTCTCCTCTGCCATGCTCCTCTTCCATATTGCCCACTTTGGAACAGCTCACTATGTTCTGAAGTGCTGGAAACTATAGGTTAATATAGCTTTCCTCCTATACAAACAAAGCAAGAACTAGTATCTAGTGACAAGAGGCACAGAAAATTTGGTCTAGATTCAAAATACAAAGTCTTTATTCCTACCTAAAATCTTCTCCTCCACTCTCTTTTCCAATTGCTTCAGCACGTGGGAAAATTGGTTTGGGACCCAAGAGAACATAATATTACAGTTAACTACAGTTTTAACAACTCAAAAAAAAATGTAACTTTCGCTTAAGTCCCTATAATGTTCTACTTAAATCTCATTTTTTCATTGGAAAAAAAATTGCCCTTAGCTGATTCAGGGAAGACTTCATTGACTCAAAGGTTGTTTCTTTCTACTCAAGGATATGCTGACCTTCCGAGGGGCTTCTATCACGTTCAGACTGACTTGGTGGAACTACCTGGCTCCGCTCATCACCACCGTCAGTCTGAGGCCCACTCTCACAGCGTGCTCAGCTCAGAGCCCTTTCAGTTCGGTTTCAGCATGAATTTTATCGGGAAGGAACTCACCAAGATATGGTAGCCTGAAAATCTTGTGTCATTTTCTCCTGCTGATCCTAGCACATCCCTCTCTTTGCACAGTGTCTTTAGAAGCTGACAATTCTATTTCATTTCTTACTATTACAGTTATTCGAGTGAAAACTGTGGCGCAACTACACAGTAAATCTTCTGGATCCAAATACTCTTCCAAGCATATTTTCAAACGCAGTGGTCACTGTTTTGCTCTCTGTACAAAAATCTTTAGAAGCCAACTCATATCAACTAAAACTCAGACATCCAAGGCCTGTAACTATTTTTAAAATTTAATGTGACATTTATCAAAATTCTAACTCTATTTGACCAATTTCCTGCTTGCCTCACTGACGTCAGCCTCTCTAAGGAACATATCCAAGTTTTACATTTTCTGCTTTACCAACTTATTTTCATTTATCACCTTATATTTTGTGTAGGTAGGAATTTTTATTGGCCTTTATTAATATAAATTGTCTGTTAAAATTTCTTGATTTTGGGCCATTAGCTCAGTGGTTCCGGCGCCTCCCTCGCAAGCGGAAGGCCCTGAGTTCGATCCCCGGTAACTACATACAAGGCTGGGCGTGGAGACTCACGCCCACCAGCAATCAATACCACATACCACAGTGCCAGGGGTGGTGGCTCACGCCTGTCATCCCAGCACTTGGGAGGCAGAGACAGGAGGATTGCTGAGTTCCAGGCATGCTTGGGCTACATAGTGAGCTCAGGGCCAGCCTGAACTACACAGCAAGACCCTGCCTCAAAAAAAAAAAAAAAAAAAAAAAAAAAAAAAAAAAAAAAAAAAAAAAAAAAAAAAAAAAAAAAAAAAAAAAAAAAAAAAAAAAAAAAAAAAAAAAAAAAAAAAAAAGAAAGAAAGAAAACAAGAATCACACAGAACTCACGTCAACTCAGGGAGTTACCCACAAGACAAACATGCATTAATGGAAATATCAAATGAGATAAATTGAAACATTCATCTGGTTAATTTCCATGTGTTAACACTATGTAAAAGTTTAATATGCCAGTGTGTGGCCGCATCTGTGTATATCTATGGGTATCTAATCAATCTACCTAAATATACAATTTGAATGAGACCAAGTAACTCATTACTTTAAAAACTCAAATATAACAGACCTCAGGAGTAAGTGTATTTATGTGAACATTTAGGACACTAAACAAAGGTAAGATCAGAGAGCAGCAATAAATACTAAAGACTACTATCATCATATATAGATTATCAGTCTTCCAAATGAACATAGGAACATATTTGAAAAACTTAATCAAAAGTCAAATCTGAATCTAATAAACTGTCTAGATTTACTACTAATTTACATTAAATCACCCTCAGCTGTGAAACTGTCAGAGATTAGTTAAGTGAAATTCATAAAATTACAAAATTCAATAAAACAACAACTATGTTGCCAGATGAGAGTACTATACTATAAGAAATATCTGAGATATGGTCAGGCTTGAAGTACAAACATTTGAGTCATGCTGCTATGTTCTTACTGTACAGTGCAAAAGTGTCTAGTATGTGTGTATGTGTGTTTGTGTTTGCTTTTATGCTGCAAATGGTATATCTGTGTTAAAGGTGTGTAAGACTCATTTTATATAACCTACAAGTGAATCTAATCTGAGGATGTTCTCCCAGAATGGAGCTGTACTGATTTATAAGGGGGCACATTTTGACTCATGGTTCTGGGGGTTTCAGTCCATAGTCAGGTGCCCCGTAGTTTGTAGTTTGGGTCTGAGGTAAGTACTTCATGATGAGAAGCCCATGGTAGAGGAGTTTCTTTAGTTCAAGGCACCGAGGAAGTAAAAGAAGGGACAAAAGAGCTTTTATTCCCATTATCCCTTCAAGGATACACCCCTGGTGACCTAAGTCATCTTACCTGGTTTCATCTTATCAGGTTTCACCTGTTACCCATGTTCCCAGTACTGCTACCTTGTGAATGAGAATTTGAGTTTTAGGGGACTATCTAGGTGCAAATTGCAGAGAAGAATGGAGGGAGAGTGAGAGATAGACAGAGACAGAGACAAAGACAGAGAGGGAGAGAGAGAAAAAGTAGTTTTAGTATAGCACCAATTCTCTTTCAGATCAGTTGACACTGAAATCATAGCCCATATCAATTGAATATAAATTTCTTGATAGAAAAGTAGTCATTTGAGTTTTTTATGGATTCCTGGGCAATTTCAAATTTCAACATGGGCAAGACAGGAATGTTGTGCCTCTTATGTACAAAATAAAGAAACTTAGGTGATCTGTCCATCAGCACAATGGCACATGGGCTTTATTTATGCCTTCTATCAAATAAGTGATTATAGGCCCAAAGAGTTACCTCAGTGGTTCCTGCATCTGTCGTAAGTGCAAGGTCCCTGGTTTGATCCCTGATAACCACAATACCAGGTTTGGTGACTCACACCCACCAACAGTCAGTACCACATACCACAGTGCCAGGCGTGGTGGTTCACAACTGTAATCCCAGCACTTGGGAAGCAGAAGCAGGGGGATTGCTGTAAATTCAAGGCTTGCCTGGGCTACATAGTGAGCTCAGGGCCAGCCTGAACTATAAAGCAAGACCTTGTCTCAAAACAAATGAATAAACAAACAAAAGCCCAGCTGCATATAAAAGAAACACAAACCTATAAACTATTTGAAATTCTGATCATGATTATTTAATAAATTATTCTGAATGTTTTAGGTAAGAATGATATATGATTATTCTTTGCATGTTTTACTTTTTTAAAGAGAGGGACTAACGTGATTTTAGGTGAAACAGTGTGGTATTGCAAGAAGGGAGTTATGTTGGTAGACATATACATATTTTGATATGATCTAAATGTACACTATATGATACTCATTGTTAAAGCTTCATGACAAGGCTGGATGAGCTCAGTAACTGTGGAGATTCTAAAGATTTGCTCTAATTTACAGGCTGACCAATGAGCTTGCCATCATTTCAGGGATAGTGGCAAAAGGCACAAGATTTCGGAGACAGAGGATGTTATCACTCAGAGTGATGGCAACAAGGCATTCGGTGCTGACTCCCTGAGCCCAGCTCCCAGGGGCAACTGAACAAGGGCCAGGTACTTATACCTGTGCATGAAGGCTGTGTGTGCTAAAACAAGAATCTGAAGTTTAGGGAAGTGGACCTTTTAATAGGATAGAAGCTCACTTTCCCTCGTCTCAGTGGGATCACAGAGAAAATAAACCTCGTTTGAGCTCCAGAGGAGGACATCATCTCTAGCTTCCAAGGCTGCTTTTATTAAAGTGGTCTTTGAAAACTAATACAGAGCAAAGACTTTTTTTTTCAGAGTATTCCCTCCTTATCAAATGGGCAAAACCAAAAGATACCCATACAGAAACGGCTCCCAATAGATGGAATCACTTTATTAATCTCTCCATCATTGCTTGCATTGAACTTAATTTATACAATAAAGCCCCAAACACATCAGTACTTATAACTAAGATAGAGTAAGCTCTCCAATTAAAAAGGCAATCATTGAATGGGTGACTCGGGTTGGAGAAGAAATAAAGGATATGTAAAAAGAATTAAGATCTATTATGTGCATGTACCAATTCCCCACTGTGAATGTAATTTTATGCATGCTGAACATAATAAAAAAAATTTTAAACTACAAAAATAAACGTATTTTTTTTTAAAAATTCTACTTGTGTACAATTAGAAGTCATGATTATAGAATAAAGACACAAATTTGCAATCAAAGTGGAAAACTGAAACATAGCAGTCATGTATGTATACCAAAAAGAAATTTGGTATTGTTGGATGTCAGATATAACAGTTGAAATATAATACACTTTATAAAAAAGAAGAAAATAGTTCAATAAGTAAAACAATAATTAAATATATTCCCTTAGCAGCAGACAAAAACATTAAGCAAATATTGACAAAGTAAAAGCAAAAAATTAAGAACTTCCTTATCACAGTCAGAGACTCTTAGTAGTTGAGATATTTGATGAGGTAAAATGAAGTTGGTAAGCACTGGAAGATTTGTGTACGATTAGTAGCAACTTAATGAAATGGACACTTGCAGAGTTAAGTACTCAGGAGTGAAGAAGTAAGCTCAGGGCAGACATCCCTAAATTTGAGTAAGTAAATTCCAGTAAGTAAGTGTTAAGGGCAATAATCCCAGGGCAGTAACCTTGTAGTTTAAAATTCCTCAGAGCAGGGCAGAAGTCCGCAATGATCCCAGGAGTTGATCCTGCTGTGCAGAACAGATATCCGTAAATCCAAGCAGGTAAATGGTAAATCCGTGTAAATCGTCTTCAGTTCCCGACACTTCCCCTTTTAAAAAGATCTATCTTCCTAGTTTCTGTTATCTCTTTTATTTTTTCTTTACTTTTACGTTAAGTTTCTCATATAATAGAAACCTTGCAGTATATGAGGGTAAGAAAAGATGTGATGGTAATAAAAAATAAAAAGGGAAACAAAGCTTATGTATTTAGGGGGGTGGGGTTGTGGGGTGGGTAGGGAAGCAGGAAAAATAAAAAGTTTATTTCATTTAACCTTATGGTGATAAGGTGATCATAAGCTTTTTTAAAAGCAAGTATCAAACTGCTTGAGACATTCAGCTAGGAATGGTGGCCACTGCTCATAATCACAGAACACCTGAAACTGAGGCAGGAGTATCACTTTAAACTCAGGGCCAGCCTGGAGTATATTTTAAGTTCAAGCCTAGCCTGAACTACATAGCAAGGTCCTGTCTCTAAATCAAATTGTTTGAGCTACTTAAACTGCAGCAGATGTACATAAAATTATACATAATACAACCAACATTGCTTATGTTGTTTTTTTGTTTTGCTTTGTTTTGTTTTGTTTTTGAGACAGGGTCTCACTTTGTAGTTCAGGCTGGCCCTGAGCTCACTATGTAGCCCAGGCAAGCCTCGAACTCAGCAATCCTCCTACCTCTGCCTCCCAAGTGCTAGGATTATAGCTGTGAGCCACCATGCCCGGCACTGTGGTATGTGGTATTGATTGCTTGTGGGCGTGAGTCACCACGCCCAACATTGTTTGTGGTTACCAGGAATTGAACTCAGGACCTTGTGCTTGTGAGGCAGGTGCCAGAACCACAGAGCTAAATCTCCAGCCCTATGTTGAATATTTTAACTTTGCTGATCTAATCAGTATACTCAAAAGTCCTAGAATATTGTTGACTTTGTACACTACTAGTCAGAGTATTTCTCTTCATTTGTGGTAGGGATTTAAAGAAAATGTTTCTTTTTTTTCTTTTGATAGATTTCATGCTTGCTGATCACTAAGTATTTTTGTTAAAAACTGTGATTACAGCCGAGCGTGGTGGTGCATGCCTGTAATCCCAGCACTCGGGGGGCAGAGACAGGAGGATTGCTGAGTTCGAGGCTTGCCTGGACTCCATAGTGAGCTCAGAGCCAGCCTGAACTACAAAGCAAGACCTTGTCTCAAAGAAAAATAAAAAAATAAAATAAAATAAAATAAAAACTGTGATTACATTTTGGATCCCTACCAAAAAAAAAAAAAAATTGAAGCCCAATGTAAATTAAAAAAAAATTAGTATAACCAGTTGGGAACCTTAAATTAACCTTGAACTGGAGATTTTCTTTTGGACTGCTCTCAAATAAGGCGTAATTGTAACTAATCAAGTGGTGATGTTACCCTCAAGGGTTTGCTGTCTGAAGGTTCTAAGGCCACTACTATTGCACCAGTTAGTTGCAAAATAACCTTATACAAGGGTTAATCTGCAAAAATGGAGCTTAGATCTTCCTCCTCTACTATCTGGCTTGAGAGGATGGGTGAGAGGGCCCTAAAAACTGAGAAGCTGCTTCCTGATTATGTGATGAGAAGGAAGAGTTATAAGGTTTTGTTGTGTGCATGCAGTCACTGTGCCTCTTCAAAGATCTCATGCTTCTTTTAGGGCAGTTATTTTGTTCTGTATGGGGGTTGTCTTAAGGTTGTGACTTTAAGAGGTCATGGGCTATGGAAACCAGCTCCTTCTGGATATAGTCATACTTGGAAAACCAGTGTGAACTATCCTTGAATGGATTCAGGAGGCTTTATTGGAAGAAGTAACTAAGAAATTTTTTTAAGAATTTTATTTTTTTATTCAACTTTATGGGTACATTTAAGGTATGCATTATGATCACATTTAATCTTTGGGGATTTGTACGTGTACATGATATAACTTGGTTCTTACTTTCTTTACCATTACCATTCCTTTCCGTCCCCAAACCCTCCCTATTTACATAAACTTTACCTTTTCTCATAGTTTTTCCTTTCCCTCTACCCCCTCCCTACTTCCCCTGTCCTTTTGTACACTAACTTCTTATTTTATATTATCTATTATACATTTTGGTCCTGTTTTACTTTTGCCATTTCCCACACCAGAGAAACTGTTGGGATTTATATTTGTGTGGCTGGGACCCAGCAGCTCCGGGCCTGCCTTGCCGTGCTTCCAGCGGACTGGGGAACGTGCGGCGGGCGGACCGGAACCAGCAGCTCCGGGCCGCCGTGCCGTGTTTCCAGCGGACTGGGGAACGTGCGGCGGACGGACCGGAACCAGCAGCTCCAGACCACCCCCCGTGCCATGTTTCCAGCGGACTGAGGAACTTGTGGCAGGCGGACCGGACCCAGCAGCTCCGGACCCGCCGTGCCTTGCTTCCGGTGGACTGAGGGAGCAGCACGCGGACCCGGCTGCAGGGTGCAGTCCATTTCCAGTGGACTGAAGGCCGCCCAGCAGCCCACTGTATCCCGGAGCTGTGCAGTGAGGAGTCAGACATAGAGGTAACTCATAAGCTCAAAGTATCCAGTATAGAATCTAACAAACCTTTTTTGTCTTATTTACTGTGTATATTTGTGTGGCTTATTTACTTCACTTATAAGTAGGACCTCAATTTATGTCTATCAATTTAGCTATAAATGTGTATAATTCATTGTTCTTTATGGTGCAGTTGTATAACGATGATGTTGAATATCTTTCATATGTTTATTTGTTGTTTTTACTTCCTCATCTGAGACATGTCAGTTCATCTCAGATGCCCATTTTTGAATCGGGCCTTTAAATTGGAGGCCTCTGACTTTTTAAAGTTCTTTATAAATTCGAGGTAGTATTCCTTTGTCTAATATACATAAAACTAATTAAGATAATTTCCCACATTGTAGGTTGTCTCTTCACTCTGTTGGTGGGTTTCTCTGACTGTGCAGAAGCTCTTTAATAAGATCATATCCAAGTGAATTGGTTCTTTGTGTTAATTTCTGTGCTACTGACATTTTCTTCATAAAGATTTTTCCTGTGTCAGTGTCTTCAAGAGTTCTATCTAACCTATCTTCCAACAAACTTAATGTTTCTGTTTTAATATTTAGATCTTGATCCATTTCAATTTTATTTTAGTGGATGTTAACAGAGTTGGATCTGATTTTTATCTTTGACAGGTTGAAAGCTAGTTTTTCCAGCACTTTAGTGAAGAATCTATCTTTCCTCAAGTGAGAGTGTTTGGATCGCTTGTCAAAGATGAGGTGGCTTAGTGTATCTGAAGTGGTTTCTTCATCTTCCACTCTGTTCCACTGGTCCTCAGGTCTGTTTTCTGTGCCATTGCCAAACTTTTTTTTTTTTAATCACAGTGGTTTTATAGTATAGTTTAAGTTGGGGATTATGATTTCATTTCTTTGTTGTTACTTTTGCTAGCATTCCTTTTGCTGTTCTAGGTCTCCTTTGCTCCCAAATTTTAAATTACTTTCTCTAGTTCTGTGGAATATACATTAAAGATTTCAATCAGGATTGCAGTGAATTTGTATAGCAATTTGGAAGTATGGCCATTTTCACTATATTTGTTCTTCCTACCAAGGAACAAGAGATGTGTTTCTATTTTCTGACATCTTCTTCAATGTATCTTTTCAGATTACTATAATTTTCAAATGTCTTTCACATCTTTTTGTTAGATGTAATTCTAAATATTTTGGGGTTTTTTGGAAACTACTGTGAAATGAATCATTTCCCCAATTTTTTCCTCAGTGAATGGGTTGTTTTTATACAAGAAGGCTAATGATTTTTTAATTTCTTTCTTTCTTTTAAATTTAAATCTGTATTGGTATATTATATATGCACATCATGATCACACACAATATTGATAATTTGTACCAGTGTATGGCACAATGTAATCCTCATTTTTCCCATTCTCCCACCCACCTTGCAACCTCCCACCCCTATATACATAAGCTTTGTTTCCTTTTTTTTTTAACTTGACAACTTTCTTCCATTTATTTAAACTTTTCTTCAGTTTTTTTAATTGAATTTTTGTCGGTACAATTTATATACATCTCACAATCACACATATCATCGGGGGATTTGCACCAATATATGACACAGTCAGTTCTCATTTTTACCCATATCCCTACCCACCCACACCCCCCACCCCCTATATACATGCTCTTTTATTTTCTTTCAGAATCATATTTATTCCTTCCCCTCATTGCATCCACACACCAAATTTCCCTTGAAAATTTTCCATTCTACAAAGACCATCATACTTTCTAGAGCTCATTTGCATCCACAGGTGCTCATATCGATGAGAAGATCCGGTATTTGCCTATCTGTGATCTACTGATTTCACTCATTAACGTGTCCTCCAGGTGTATCCATTTGCATGTAAATGAACCAATCTTGTCATTCTTTATGGCAGAATAGTACTCCATTTTATAGAAAAACCACATCTTCTTTATCCACTCTCCAGTTGATGGACATTTGGGTTGTTTCCAAGACTTAGCTATCACAAACTGAGCTGCTATAAACAAGGATGTACATCTGTCTTTCCAATGTGAGTTTTTAAGTTCTTTTGGGTATATTCCTAGCAGGGGGATAGCAGGGTCAAATGGGACCCCTAGTCCTAGTTTTCTGAGAAGTCTCCACACAGATCTCCACAATGGTTGCACAAGTCTACAATCCCAACAGTGGAAAAGGGTTCCTTTCTCCCCACAGCCTGGCCAGCATTTATTGTTCGTTGATTTTTTAAATTTCCATCATATTTTTCTTCCCCTTGTTATCTACCCTTAAACTGAGTTTATTGGTACATGTCAGTTATAGATTTTTTTTTTCTCAGATGGCTTTTATCAGGTTGAGGTAAAGACTTTATCCCTACTTTCATCATGAATCAGTGTTGAAACCTGTTGAATAACTTTTCAGCATCAATTTAGATGATCATATGGATTTTTTTCTTGACTCTGTTATTGATTTACAAATTTGGGATCATTCTTGCATCTCTGGGATGAATCAAACTTGATCAGGGTTTATGATCTTCTTGATGATTCTCTGTAATCTGTTTGCCAGTATTTTACTGGGGACTTTTGCCTCTATGTTCATTAGAAAGATTGGCCTGTAGTTCTCTTTTTTGGTTGGGACTTTCTCTGCTTTCAATATTGTGGTAATTCTTACTTCTCAGAATGAGTTTGAGAGTAGTGCTTGCCTTTAAATTTCATTAAGGAGTTTGAAGGCATTAGGATGAGTTTTTCCCTAAATTTTTTTATAGAATTGAATAGAAAACCCATCAGAACTTGAGATTTTTTTAAAATTTTAAATTAACTTAATTGGTACATATTATTTATACATTATGATCACATTTGCCATACATGACACATCTTGATGTTCCTTTTTTTCCATTCCCTTGCCCTCCCTACAACTCCTTGCCCCAAGAAGAAAATTTGATTATTAAAAATAAAGGATAAAAAAAAGCCGATCTTTTCTTTGTTGGTAAATTTTAAACTACTTCTTCAATTTCATTGGCTGATATTGAGTTGTTTAGAATTTTTATATCTTCTTGTTCAACTTACACAGTTCATATGTGTCTAAAAATCTGTCCTTTCCTTCCTTCTTTTCCATCTTATGGGAGTACAAGTTCTCAAAGCAGGTGTTGTTGATCCTCTGTATTTCTGCTAGATCTGTTGTAATTTCACACTTTTCATTAGTAACTGCATGAATTTAAACCTTTCCTTTATTTGAGATTAGTAAAAGTTGCCAATTTTCTTTATTCTTTTTAAGAACCAGCTCTCTGATTTTTTTGTATCTTTCTGTTAGACTTCTTGTCATTGATTTCTATTCTGATTTTCATAATTTCCTCTCTTGTATGAGTTTCGGGTTTATCTTGGTCTTCTTCTTCTAGTAGCTTGAGGTTCAGCATTAAGTTGTTTATTTGAGCTCACTCCATTTTCCTAATGGGGCATTCACTGCTATGAATTTCCCTCAGAGGACCACCTTCATTGTATCCCATAAATTATGGTATGTTGCATTGGTGTTATCATTCAGTTGTAGAAATTCTCTGATTTCTTCCTTAATTTTGTCTGTGACCCATTGGTTGTTTAGGAGGGTGTCATTCAATTTCTATTTGTTTATGAAGTTCTCAGAATTTTTTTTCTATTTATCTCCAATTTCATTGTATTATGCTTTAACAAGATAGAGGGGATAACTTCAATTCCTTTGCATTTACTTATCATGTTCTTTGAGTTAGCATGTGGGATACTTGGAGAATGGCCTCTGTACAGATGGGAACAATGTGTATTTTGATTTTGTGGGGCAGAGCACTCTAATGATATCTGTTATTCCATTTGTTCAAAAATTTGTTTCAGATCTAGCATTTTACTGTCAACTTTCTTGTCTAGTTTATCTGTCTGTGACAGTGGGATTTTGTTGTCATCCACTACTATTGTATTAGTAGTTGTTTGGTTTTCTCTTGTCCATTAATACTTGTTGTATATATTTGGAAACACTAGTATTTGGTCCATTTATATTTATAATTGTCATCTCTTCTTCTTCTTGGCTTTTTCTTTTTATAAGGATTCAATGCCCTTCTTGTCTTTCAGTTAATTTTGGTTTGAAATTTATTTTGTTTGTAAATAGGACAGCTATTCCTGATTTTTTTTTCTTTTCTGGTTTCCTATTACATGGAATAATGTTTTCCATACTTTAATTTTCAGCCTATGACTTTCTTTTTAAATTGTGTTTCTTGTATATGTATTATTGTTGGATATTGCTTCTTACTCAATTCTGCCAGTCTATTATTTTCCCCCATTGGTGACTTGAGGCCATTAACATTTGTGGTTATAAAGAGTATGTAATGATATTTTTATTGTGATATTTTCCTCTAACTGGCACTTTTATTTTTAGATTTCCCTTTCCATTGAATTTCTTGATGACTTCATTGTTTTGGGCCTCACAGAGTTGTAACCCATATTATCATTTTCTATAATGTTGTTAGAATTTTTTGAATGCTTGATTTATAAAATTCCTCAGATACTCTTTGTCATGAAAGCATCTTATTTTTCCATCAGTTTTTCATATAAGTGTATTTTTTTTTTTTTGAGACAGGGTCTCACGTTGTAGTTTAGGCTGGCTCTGTGCTCACTGTGTAGCCCAGGCAAGCCTCAAACTCAGCAATCCTCCTGTCTCTGCCTCCCGAGTGCTGGGATTACAGGCGTGAGCCACCATGCCTGGCTATCTAGGTGTATTTTTAATTGATTTTATTAATACATTTTTTACATATGACAACATTTAAATTTGAGAACTTTACCTGTACATAACACATCTTGATTCTCATTTTTTACCTTTCCCCTGCCCTTTCTACAACCCCCATCTCCTATATATAAAACCTTTGTTTCCTTTTTTTAATAATCAAGTTTTTTTGTTTATTTTTTTTACTTTTCCTTACCCTCCTTTTCCTTTTTCCTTCTGCATATTTTCCTCCTATTTCACATAGCCAAATTGTATGACAGATAAGGTGTAGAGATTTTTTTTCATGACTACTCAGAGTCCTATGGACTTCAGTTATCTGTATATCAAATTCTATCCCTCTGCCTGAGAAGTTCTCTTCCATTACTTCTGTGAATCATGTTTTACATCATCTGCACTATTCCTTCCTTTCTTTATTGACTTATCAATCTTATGTTGTTCTTCTTTGCACAAGCTGGTAGCTGCTAGAGTAATTTCTTGTTATCTTTAAGAAATCTCTCTTTTTATGGTTACTAACCACCATTCTGTCATCTATATCTGAAATTTTGTCCTCCCACTGGGTCATTCTGCTGTGTAAATTTTCACTGGAGTGTTTAATCTCCCTGATTCTATTTGAATTTGTTTTATACTTTCTACTTCTTTCCCATGCTGGACGTTCATGGCTTCCATGATGGCACTGAGCTTGTTTATTTTTTTATCTGCTTTTGTCCTAGAATCTCTGAGTATCTGCCAGTTCAGTCACCATCTGGGAGATTATTTCTTCTTAGATTTATTTCTCAAGTCTTATTCTTGTCTTATATTACTTCCTGTGTTATCATTACAAGATGTCCGCATAGTTCACTGTCAGATTTTTCCACATTATTACTCCCAGGGCTTGCTTTTGATGAGCTGGAAAACTGGGTTTGCATATTCTTTAAGTGTCTTCACATTTACAACTTTTTGTTGTTGATGGTTTTAGTTTAATTTCTATGTGGATACTTCTATATTGCTTACTGTGTGTATCTTTATTTACAGTACTTAGGTCCCTTAAGGAATGGTTACTTCTCAGAGGTGTCTCCCAGGGATAGCTGATCTTTACATTTTGAGTCTATAATAACCCTTAGGTAGTTTTGGTTTTGGGGTACCAAGAAAAACAATTGATTAAAACCACCACATCACATTGGCTCAAGTAATAAAAGCAGCATCCACCACAGCTTAGAAAATGACAAATTGTGGTAGCTATTAATCTGTCACCTTAAACTGTATGAACTAAATAAAATTAAGGACCAACCATAAATAGTTTGCAGCAAATAAACTCTCCAATACAGCAAATTTACCCTCTGGGATAAAGATTTAGAAGGGGGGGGGCAGTGCAGAGAAGTAAAAAGAAGAAAGAAGGATTAGCAGTGGGGCCTAAGGACACAGAAAGATCGCACAAACTTCAGGAAACAGGTAAAGACAAGAGGAGAGGAGAGAATGGAGGAAGAAAACAAGAATGGAACCAGCTAAGAGCAACAAGAAAACTGGAAAGTGTTTTCGCTCTCCTACAGAAATAAGAGTAATTGAGAAACAAAAAAAAAAAAAAAATGTTGGGCAGGTACAGGAGGAAGAAGAGAGAGAAGATTAAGAATGGAGAGGGAAGAAATAGAAAAACAAAACAAAACAATAAACAAAAAAAACAAAAACAACACCAAAGGGACTCTTCAGGACATAATTCTATGTCACTGATAGACAGTATAGCCAGCAGCATTCAGATTGAAGTCAATCACTGAGAGACATTTGTAGTCCACAGACACTCAGGCTGGATTCAAACTACAAGGCCTAGGTTGAGCTCCCTGACCTCCTGTGCTATTGATTTCTGCAAAATTTTACTGTAGGTTTAAGCCACCTTTCCCATGAAGTGGGTCTGGGTCCCAAATGGGGTGGCAGTTCCACCAGCTCACCAATGGCTGTAATCTACCAACTTTCTTCACTCTTCTAGTAAGCTTCAGTTATCACTGACAAGTCTAGAAGTTCTCTCCTCTCCCTCTCTCTCTCTGTCTCTGTCTCTCTCTGTCTCTCTGTCACTCTGTCCCTGTCTCTCTCTCTCTCTGTCTCGGTCTCTGTCTCTCTCTCTCTCTCTCTGTCTCTCTCTGTCTCTCTGTCTCTCTGTCTCTCTCTGTCTCTCTCTGTCTCTCTCTGTCTCTGTCTCTGTCTCTCTCTCTCTCTCTCTCTCTCTCTCTCTCTCTCTCTCTCTCTGCTGTTCTATGATGTTATAATACTCAATAGTGGCTTTATGGTGCTTCCCACCTCTGCCACATAGATCTGGTCCATTTTCATCACAATGGCAGCTTAGCGGCAGGCAGAGCTGGTCCTTGTGCACAATGGTCCAAGGGCTCCTATCTAAGGAATTTCATCCTGTATTCACCTGATCTCAGTGACCTTGCATAGCTGGTGTCCAGCATGAACACCCTGCACAGGCTGGAGAAGTAAAGTACTCTGAACTTTTTCCATGTTTCAGCTCTGTCGAATGCATCAATGCTCAAACTGTGTTAAATTTTTCTCACCTGAATTTTTATTTTAACATTTGTTATTGCCTTTTTTATGGCTATAAACACATAAAAATTAAAATATTTTAAAGAAAAAAATGGGATATGAAATGACTGTGACACTCTGAAACACCTCACCTATCTTAAATGATAGTATCTCTCTTAAATACGGAAATTAACCTTCATCCAAAGCTGCTTTCTACTTATTTGCTAGTTCCACTGTCTAAATATAGCCAAGCCTACCCATTTTCTCAGAATCTGCAGGAGTTACCTTCTGCCATGTCTTACTTGAAATAATAACCTTTCAACAGCCCTTCTGTTATTTAGTGTTTACATTCTAATGTATCCAAATTCACAGCCATTCAGTAAAAAGAAAATCTAAA
Organism: Thryonomys swinderianus; assembly: GCA_004025085.1. NCBI lineage: Eukaryota > Metazoa > Chordata > Mammalia > Rodentia > Thryonomyidae > Thryonomys > Thryonomys swinderianus. The sequence continues at coordinate 17,888 of PVIC010007783.1, read as the reverse complement.
GGAGATTTATTAAAAAGAAAATAAAAGCTTACTTTTGTTTTATTTTGTTTTGTTTTTGAGGCAGGGTCTTGCTTTGTAGTTCAGGATGTCCCTGAGCTCACTATGTAGCCCAGGCAAGCTTTGAACTCAGCAATCCTCCTGTCTCTGCTTCCGGAGTGCTGGGATTACAGGCGTGAAACACCACGCCCTGCAAAGCTTACATATTTTGACAAAAAAAAAAAATTACCTCTCTCGCATCCCTACTTAAAGTTGACCAGCACTAAATAAACAAATGAAATGATCATCTCAGGATGAATTTAAACTGAAAGACAATAGAAGTTCAAAAAAGAAAAGATCTAATTACTCTCATTAGCATTTCATTAGAATTTGGACCTTATTCTGAAGAGGGTGGGTAAGATTCCCCTAAGAGTCATTGGAAATAAACACTTTGGAACTCTTGACAGCTAGAAAAGAAGGTACTAATTTTACTTAATTTGTTTCTTAGGTTCATTCATCTAAAAGAACTAACAGTTCCATTGCTCTTGGCAAAATACAACCGTGATTGCAACTTTTCTTCTCAGTGCACTGGAAGTATCAGTAAATGTCTCCATTTGAGAGAAAGATAATGGTGGTATTTGCACATATTATGTGCACATGCATTGTTATTTTTTTTTCTCTTTGACCCTTTAATAGTCCAATTTTAATAAGCTTTCAAACATGCAAGTAATATAATCACCTAAATAATTGTCTTGAATGTTATAGAGACAAATGAATACATTATTTCAAGAAACCCAGAGTAAGAAGAGTTGCACAAACTGTGCCAGTGGGTACATAATGCAGCTACACTTTGAAAACAAGGGCTTTAACCCTGTGTTTACTTTCAGTGCTGCACAGTTTGGAGCAAAGAGTTGTTTGAGGATGAAAACAACAAGTTATATACTCATCTCTGTTTTACTGTCTCTTTTCTTCAAATATATACCCTATTTATCTAGGATAGATGAATAAAGACTAGTTTGTTTCTTATAAAAATGAATTTGAGAATTGAATTTTACTCACACTATGTCATAAACCTCAATAAAGTCGATGTGTATAGAAAAATGCTCTAGCAGTCCAGATTTGATATTGTCTTTAAAAAAATTTTAAATGGCTGAATCTTTTATTAAAAACCTAAATAAACATATTCACTTTAATTCAGGTTACTAAGACCATTGCATGGTATTTCTTTCTCTTGAGAGTTAGAAAAACCATCTAGAAAGATGAAAATGGAGAAGGAGAATAATGAAGAAAATCTTATCTCTCAGCACTTATCCACTTCTGTGGATAAGTCCAAATTTAATAAACTTGGGTGAGGAAAAGGAATAAAGGAAGACAAAAAAGGATCAATAGTAGCATAACACCAATATATTTTATTGATATCTATCTTATATTTAAATGCTCTGTTGAGAAAGTTTCTATTTCATGGTAGAAATGTAAACGTGCATATGAGACTAGAGAAAACCTAAAAGATTAAGAAAAATATAAGAAACAATTCATGAGAGAACATGTGTTGTGAATTCTCTGGCAGCCATGTGATCAGAAGAGGAAACAACCAATACTCTGCAGTACACTGTGTGTCTAAACAACTACTAGGTAGATTAAATGTAGTGGGTTCCATTTCAACTTCCAGTATTTCCAATTTACAAAATATATAGTAGGATATTATTCCATAAAAACTTGAGAAATATCTCTATCCAAGTATATAAATATGCATGATATAATCATTTCAGTGTGCATGCACGTGTGTGTTTTTGTGTGTGTGTGAAGCCCGGGGAGACAAATGATTCAAGGAATGCATCGTTCTTCACACTGAAAATTTCATTTTGGGGATAAGTGGGCTTTTCACAAGCTTTACAAATGTGCATATTCATTGATTCATTAGTCTTTCTTATAGGAACTATTCTGAAGAAATATTTCATGGACAGAGAAAGCTATGTAAAAGTAATTTAATTAGAATAAGTAGTGAAGAAAATTGGAATTAGATTATATCTGTAAATGAGGTAAAAAGAGGGTTCATATGTAGTGTGGAACAGCAAAATCAACACTTCCCTGGGGAATATATGAATAGATACTGGCAAGTTTTAGTAAAATCTTTTTCTAATAAAGTCAACATCTTTTTACTAAAATTTATTTGTCAAGAAAGCTATTGTGCAGGTTTTCTTCCTTAATTCTATTATGACCATCTATTCTTCCATCTTCCACCGCATAAACACAATACTATTCTTGTCTCCAGGGTTTAAAAAACTCGTAGTAGCCGGGCGTGGTGGCTCACGCCTGTAATCCCAGCACTCGGGAGGCAGAGACAGGAGGATTGCTGAGTTCTAGGCTTGCCTGGGCTCCATAGTGAGCTCAGGGCCAGCCTGAACTGCAAAGCAAGACCCTGTCTCAAAAAAAAAAAAAAAAAAAAAAAAAAAAAAAAAAAAAAAAAAAAAAAAAAAAAAAAAAAAAAAAAAAACTCGTGGTATATAAAAAAGAAAGGCAGAATACTACTTCCAGTGAAGACATTTTCAGTGGGAGACACTTGCCCATAGTTAGTACTTCATACGATTTATAATTATCATGTCTGTTAAATTCAAAGCATGGAGAAAAATACATATTGTATTTGCATATGTAAAATGGATCTGGAGGAAATGAATTGTTCTATTTTAAAAGTTCGACTATTCCAATCTCTTAATTTCTTTGTACATCTCCAGAAAAAGAATCCTGAGGCAAAACAGAAGAGATGTAAAAATCATCAAAGATGCTTTTTCTTGCCAATAAAGAAATTCTTCCAAGGGCCTGGGAGGATATTTAAAAATATGCTATCTAATCAAATGTTTTATGAAAGCCACAACAAGAAATTTTAATTTTACTCAGTGAAAACTATTGTCTCCAATCTACTGAATCTGTCTGTTTTTATACTTGCTATTTCCCTGAATAGCTCAGAAGTGGGTACCAGGATTTGGGCAACTAAGTAAGGAAATGAATTTTGTCATTGCAGTTTGAAGATAGCAATGGATTGCTTGTGGTCCCTTCTGTAAAGAGTGAAGTTAATTTTAGCCTTCAATGTACAATGATGCTTTCCAGAAATAATTGTCCTCTGGGGCCAGCTAACCCAATTTCATGACAAAGCGATGCAAAGTTGAAGGCTTTGTGTTACAAATCTATCACACCATGAAGGATACTTTAGAAAAACCAGGTGTAGAAGAACCAGTTGAAAAATGTGGAAGTTTCTAAGAAACTGAAGAAAGAGGCAGAAAAATCCAGGATTATACAAATGTAATTCGTCAAAGACTCAAAAACAGAAATATGTACTGCCATCAGTAAGATTTCATACCCAAAATCAACAAGAAAGGGTTTATATTCGAACGCAATGCTAGGCCATGGCTGTAATCCGGCCTGGTCCGGTTACCGTGCAGTCTCCGTGATCCGACAGGGTGAGCGATGATGCAGAATTTAGCACCAACCCGGGACTCCGCGTGGTTGGTAAAATTCATTTTTATTCTCTCCTTGGTATGGAAACTCCCGGCTTTCACATCGCGCGCCTTGGGATGTGATTGGATAGAGGGCGGGCGCAGTGCTTACAGCGGGATGTGATTGGTTTGCATCACCTGCATCACCTACACCAGCTGTGTCTGTGTATTGTTATGATTTCTTAAAGGGGCACTACCTCTTTTTCCGTCTGCCAGGAGGGAGACTATGAACGTAGCTAATCCAAATGTGCCTGGGCTTTCTGACAAAGCTATTAACCCAGTAAATGTAAAGAAACATTCTGGTAATCAGTGTCTGCCACAAAATGCTAGTCATAATGACCTCATCCTGGACTTTTCCAGTAAGACCAGGTTCACCTGTTGTGCAAAATGACCAAAGTCATGTAAAGATGGATTTCTACAGAAAGTATTAAAAATAGAAATGTAGTAAAGGAGGGACAACATGCAGTTTAATGAGTTGGAAGAACTTAAAGGCTTGTTAACAGTTTTCTAATGATTGTAAATGTACAATTTTAAATATAGGATTCAGTATTCATTAATGCCTAACGAAATAAAGTGCTCCATCGAACACAATATATGGTGATATATTATGTTCAGCTGTTATCCCTCTCCCACGGTGCCAGAGTAGGATTTCACCTGGCTCTTGTAATTGTTGAAAATTGTACAAATCTACAATCTTATTTTTTTTAAATATTGGGTAAATATTGACTAACAAATGTTTTCTAATTTACTGCTGGGCAGGATGGTACTTTCCTGTAATCCTAGCACATGGAAAGGAACAAGAGGATTGCCATGAGTTCAAAGACAGTCTGGCCTCCATAGTGAGTTCAAGCCCTGCCTGAACTACACAGTGAAATTCTGCCTCAAAAACAAAACAAACAAAACAAAATCTTTTGACATATTCAATAATTATTTCAACCCTATTGTGTAGGTCTTAATATACACTAGTCAATGATTTCATTAAATATACTAAATTGTTGGTTTTACTGATTATTTTTACTACTTCTCATCCTACATGTACACTTTATTTTTTATTTAAAATAATTTCATGATTTGTCATAATTAGTTTCTTGCAAACATCTCAAGTACCTTTGCACTTCTTTCTACTGAGTGTATGTATATGTGATAAAACCTGAATTTTTCTCAAATGCTTTAATCTCTTTGCACCAAACTCACAGAGAGATCCCACGTGTATGTTTAGTCTTATTTTATAAGCATAACTGTGTGTCTCAAATGGGCAACCCATATGGACAAGAATTCATACTCCCTTTCCTCATTTGTGCCTCTGCCCCTGTTGGCCCCACAGAGAAGCAATTAGTGCTTCTTTACTATAATATACAATATTAGTACTAATTTAAAAATTTCTCTCATATCTGCACTGAAACTGTTATCTCTCACCTCCATATTTTCTCCTACTGGTGCATGTGTATACATGTATACACACATGAAATTTTCTGTAAACATGTTTAAGTTTACTCATGTGTATAAAATGGAATTATATCTATTATTATCTTTTACTTACTGAGCCATATCTCATAGAATCTCTGAGTCAATTACTATATAGTTAATCTATTCCTATTCATATTGTAGTCTAAAGGGACAAATAATTCATTGTTTCTTCAGTATTAAACACACAGTTGATGTTTTACCATTGGTTGCTAGAGGTAACTGTCATCAGGAACTAAGGACAGCTTACTCAGATTTAAGACTTACTCACCCAGATTTAGGGATGTCTGCCCTGCTCTGCAGGATCAACTACTAGAATTATTGGCAGACATTTGCTCTACCCTGAAGAATCTTTTACTACAAGTGTTATTGCACTAGGATTATTGGCAGACATCTGCCCGGCCCTATGGGATCTTCAACTACAGGAATTATTTTGGATATCTGCCCTGTTTTATGTATGCTAGGATTTGGGGTGTGAAGGCTTGCTACCAAATAAAGGTACAGTGGTCTCAGGGCATTGGGGCCGCCTTCTTTTGTTGCTGCTCAGTGTAGCAAGAGTCAAGCCCCAGCTCATCCTTTTTCTCAAGGTTCCAATTTTGTTGTTTTTTGGCTGTTAATCCTTTTGCTGTGGGACTCAGGGGGGACTGGAGTTTGCCATGAGGGTTCTGATTGCGTCTTCTTCCCCTGTCTCCCACGGGTAACATTTTATTAAAAATGCTTTATATGAGGAGAATTTGTACTATACATGTGAGAAGTATATTCAGAAATTTTTCATTAAAACATGAATTTTTGAAATGTTATGGCATTTATTGACATGTCTAAAATTCATGTATTTTCACATATATATTAGCCAATCTTTAACTTTAATAGACATTTGCATCATGTTTTTGATGTTAATATCTGTACATAATAGTTGTAAATTTATTTACATTTTCCTTTTTTTTTTTGTATTTGTGAGGTTTTTTGTAGCTATTTTGGGATGAAAGTGCCAATATTAGTAGAACAAAATACAGTATGTTAAAAAGTTAAATGTTCTTCTAAAATCAAAGGGTCTTTTTAAGGAAAATAAGAAATCAGGCATCATTAAGCCTTGGTTACAGGGAAATAGAGAAGGAAGAAAATAACAGACAAGGTTTGAGGTGGCATGAGATCAGGAAAATGAAGGGGGGAAACCAAAGAGCTTCAAGTCTGTTGCTCACACGAGGTAAACGATATGAACTATGAACAAATAACTTGACAGAAAATGAATATTTTCATTGTCTTCAAAATGCTGCTACACTTAAAGCTGACCAATATTAATAATGTTTTTCGCCGGGCATGGTGGCTCACGCCTGTAATCCCAGCATTCAGGAGGCAGAGGCAGGCGGATTGCTGAGTTTGAGGCTTGCCTGGGCTACATAGTGAGCTCAGGGCCAGCCTGAACTACAAAGCGAGACCTTGTCTCAAAATAATAATAATAATAATAATAATAATAATAATAATAATAATGTTTTTCTTTTTTCTGGCAATAAAGTTTGTCGGATGTGCTATCAAATGGGGAAGTGACTGGTAGAAAATATATTTAGTGCTGGAAGATGAACTGAGATCTGAGTGAGCCTGCAGATGCCAGCCTGACCTTAGGAATCCTAATTTCAAGATAAATGATAGCAACTTTATAGGTTGAAGATTTCTGTGCTTCTTAGCCCTTTGGTAGGTCAATAAACTGAATAAAAAAACAAGTTTATTATTAGTGGTTAGACTACATGACTCTGTCATCAAGCTCAAACATGTCTCGGCCTTGTCATTTTCTGCTCTCACCAGAGACCTCTGCACGGGTAAAATATAGGGACCAAAATACTGACAGGCTGATACAAATGACACTTGGGTTTATGGAGTTGAATAAGCATAAGAATGATAAATCACTGATAATTACTAAAGTTACATACTAATCACAGAGAAATTCTTTATGAATGTATCTATCTTTTCCATAATGAAGATAAAATTTAAAGGTAATAATGAATATATAGAGAGAAGTCAGACCAAGTTTTCTTTCTTTTTTCTTTGTAGTATTTATTTAGTTGTCTATCTAGCTATATATGTGTATCTAACAGCCTAATTGCACATTCTCCTACCCTATTTGAATTAACTGTGGTGATTTAAAGCCATTTTGATGGTGGTGCTGGAGGGAGGGGTTGGGTATCTGTGTAGAGATGGATGCAGTTTTTAATTCATTACATATTTAATCAGTTGTTGAAAAGCCAAATTCTGCCCCTGTTACTTCAACTTGCACTCACTCTTGTACGTTCACTTTTGCAGAAACAATACTCTCCTCTTTTTTTACATTGTGCTGCTAAAATTTCACATTATGAATAGAGCAATCCATTGGGAAAAATCAAGCAGTGTTTCAGAAACAAGATTGTAAGTCCTCAGTAAGCTATTTTCTTAACAGTCTTAAGTTGAGGAGGATTTAAGGATTTATTCTGCCTTTCAGCATTAGCTTCATAAATACTTGCCCTCTCCTTTTATAAGTAAAGAAAAGAGTCCTTTAAGTGGATAACTCAGCACCCGAGTGCCCTAGATTCTGCAAAACATTGCAAAGAAAGGTAGCAATTCTGGGCTTGAAGCTTCTTGGTTTCAGCTGAACAATTCAAACAATTCACATTCCGTTTTCTTCAATTAATAAAAGAGGTGACTTCTGGAAATCTTTTGATCTGAAACTACTTATTTAAAATTTAAAAATAGTAAAGGAAAAGAAGGAAAAACTTTTGAAAGTTTTGCAGGAGAATCCTTAGCAAAGAACATATCTTTAAAATGAGAAAGATAAGTGATAAGAAAATAAAAACTAGGACAAAATGAAAGAGACTCTATCGAAAAAGAGAACTCAGCCGCTGGGTAGTGGATCCAGGTCAAAAGTTCCCTCCCACTGAGGACACGGAAACACAGACCAAGGTGACGAGGCACCGAACAAGCTTCCTTCTCCATCCACTTTGTATCACATGTGAAGATCACTCAAGATTGGTAGACAGGCTCCATTGTTTTAAAGTGAATTGAAAATGAACCTTAAAAAGTAAAATTTGAGGACACTATTTTTCCTAATTAGTATAAATGAGTCATGCTTTCACTAGAAACTAAGGTTTGGTTAAATATTGATGGCAATTATTTCTTTGTTTATTTGTTTGTCTATTGAAACATTATCTCCCCATACCTTTCAGGGTGGCCTTATACAGTTCTCCTGCCTCAGCCTCATAAGTTTTGGCATTACAGATGAGCATCAACAAGTCTGGGAAATAGTTACATTTGTAGCAATTTATTTATGTTCTGGTAACATTTATAATGAAAGATTCAACAGGCTTCTGCTGAAATATGTCTGCTCCAACGTTAGAGAAGGCATGAATCATACTATGGACCTATTTCAGGTAGATGGCAGTTAAAATCTAGAAGCTATTTAAGTGTGAAAAGACACATTTATTCTATAAGCAAAGCTTCAGGTAAACTAAAAGTAATAAATGTTTTATATCTTATTCAAATATTTTGGTGTTCATCGGTGCAGACTTTTTCATTACTCCAAATTATTGAAAATTAATTACTAAAATAGTAAAGCATAAGAGATGAAAATAAATGTAAAGATTTATATATTCCTGGGAAAATATAACTTCTAGGTATTTCACAGAAATTATACTTAAATTTTCTGAGTTTCTCTGAGTAACATACTATGTGGACCTTATGGCTTAAAGAGGTGAACATTGAGTTCATTCAAAATAACTTTCTGACAGTAATTATGGATGAAAAAAAGAAAGGAGAAAAGTAAGAAAGAGAAATAAAAGAAGGAGGAAGAAAGATAGACAAGAGGGAGGGAAAGAATGGGAAAAAAAGGGAAAAAGGAAAAGAAAAGCCTAGGCAGACTTTGGTTCTATGTATTCAATGAAATTGAATCTTTTTTATTTTGTTTTCCAATCTACTCTACTGATTCTTTGGTGAGATATAACAAAAACCAAAAATACTTCAATTTATCACTGTAGAATGTTAGTCACACTTCATTTTAAACCTACTGCACCAAGAAATATACCAACACAGAATTTGAAGAGAAATGGCTATTTCTGTTTGCTAAATTAAATTGGTACCTTGGAGCAAGTAAAAGTTTTAAACTTTGCAGGGGTTTATTTAAATACTAAGCTGTATGTTTTCTTCTTTGTTAATTTTTAATTTAGAATCTTAAACTTCCTACCTGGGTTAATATTCAGTATCTTCTAGTTAACCTTCTTTCTGGAATAGGATTAGTGTGAAAGTCATCGTATTATCATGTGACCCTAATCTGCCAGGATAAATTACACATTTGTTATGTAATTTCTCAGTATCTGGAGTTCCATTATGTAATTGCAAACTGGAAATAAGTCAAGTATGAGGGCCTTAAGATAATAGCTAGTAAATACTTTGTATAATGTGAAGACATTTTTCTGATATTTACAATACAAAGTGCATACTACTTAAAACTGATATAGATTAAGATAATTAAGAAAAAGAGTAATAACTAACTAATTCACTTAGCTATACAAATATTTAGTGACCCGGTCAAGTAATTTGGTTGGAAGACATTTTATACATTTTACATGAGTCTATCATCTTTCCAAGTATTTTTAGAAGGGCCTTCCCTACCTTCCCAGCCCCAAAAGAAAGTCAGGTTAAATTCTGCAGGCTGATATACTATTTCTGACTGAAAGAAATCCAGCTAATCCAGACAAATTGTTCCCCAAAATGACATCCAAAATTTTTGATATTGTACAAAAGAAATTCATCCCTGGAAAATGCATATTTGTCACCCTCAAAAATGTTATATGGGTTTCATTTCAGTTTTTAATAGGAACTGGTACAAAATTAAGAATAAATGTAACATCTTGTAAATTACATAATTTCTCAAGCACATAAATTGGATCTACATGTTAAAGAGTTTGTTGAAATTTTACACACTATTTTATGGTTCTTAACTTCACAAAATAGTAACTACACATAGTACAAACTTGAAAAAAGTAAGTGTTGGCTATAGACCACAGTGCACTCTTTATTAAAGAGATTTCATGTTAGGTAAACATTCCCCAATATTTAATTCCCATAATGTTGCCATACATGCAAACTTTATTTCTTTAAAGCATAAAATATGAATGCAAATATCAGCTCAAGGTTCATTCTCTATAATATCTAATCGTTTACTCAAAAATTGCTCTAAAGCAGATAGTTGGTGCCAGATAGTATATAATTCTACATTCTCTAGAACTTTGGTGTAAAGCAGATACATGTCAGGATGAGGCATCTCATGTGCTGAGGGCTATGTGGCAGGAACTAAAATGATCCCAGGTACTCAAACTTCAAGTATTTTCTGTCTTTATTAAATAAGTCTGCAGTGAATATATTCAACTCAGAGGCAGAAGTGTTGTTAAATGAATGCATCTTATTGTAGAGCTTCTCATTTGTTGTTTTTTTTTAGAACTTGAAACATGGTACTGTATACAGTGATAGTGGAAAAGATATTATGTTATGAAGTTCACAAAATAATATTTTCTTTTTTTAAAGTTTGCTGATATGTATGGTATTGATCACATAAAATAGTTTCTCTAGTTTGTTTCTCATTATACATAAATACTTGCTTTCACACTTTTGCATTGGCAATTGTATATGCATTTGATTCCACAGACATGTTGCTTAATTTTCAGTGATTATAAAATCTGATATAATTTTTTAAAATTCAACTACTCAACATTCTTTACCTTCAGTCTAGATACTGAGGAATTTTTCCATTGATTTCCATTCTCTAAAATATTGTATTGCTCATTTTTGATTCAAATTTTTATTGGAATCATAGTAGATTGAATATGTGGCAGCATTATAATTATATTGTAATGATTATTCATTGGCCAGACATGAGCTGTGAATCCAGGAGAAATCTATATGTACTAAAACATTGTATTGCTACTAACAAATTATAGAAGGAATGCCTTTTACAAACCTAAAAATTTCTTATTTTTCAGTACCTGAAATCAAAAATCTTAAAGAGAAGATATCAGAAAAGCTTTATTCTCAAATTTCCAATGGAAAATATTCCTCTGAGTCTTCCAGCCGCCAGCATTCAAGTTTGATGGCTTCTGCCATCTTTGGATTGGCAGTTGCATCTGCAAGTCCCTCTCTTTGTCTCTGACTCCACTTTCTCTCCTTCAATTCTGTTGCCTCTGACTCCTTCTTTCCATTATGAATTCTCAAGATTCACCGAGCCCACCCAGATAATTCAGAATGATTTTCACAACTCGATTTTTAAACATATCTTCATATACTCTTCTGTCAAATTAGCTTGCACATTCTCAGCATTAAAATATGAACCCTCGCCGGGCGTGGTGGCTCACACCTGTAATCCCAGCACTCGGGAGGCAGAGGCAGGAGGATTGCTGAGTTCAAGGCTTGCCTGGGCTCCATAGTGAGCTCAGGGCCAGCCTGAACTACAAAGCGAGACCCTATCTCAAAAAAAAAATAAATAAATAAATAAAAAATATGAACCCTCTTTCGGGTTATTATTTAACTTGCTGTGCTCAGATATTTAGTTAGTGCCAGGCTGCTTTGTTACACATATATCTCATCATTTTCCATCTCCTCACAAATGCAATAGCCTCTAGAATAACATAAACAAAAATGTAATATGCTTAGGTCTTATAATGTACCAAAGCTCAGCACTTTATAGATTCTAAATTACTTTTTGTGACAATATAAAAGTGGTTATCCATGTCTCAGAGATGAAAAGACTCAGGTTCAGAAAGGTGAGAGTGCATACACCAAGAACATTCAGTTGGAGTTTAAACCTGTGACTCCAGACTCACACTATTAACTGTTAACCACCATCCCATTCTCTTTCACTTCCTCCGAGTGAATGTTTTCCCTGACACAATAGGACATATCATAGCTCCACTTTCTCAATTGTTCTCTCTGGCATTGAGACTTCCCTTAGGACTCTGCTCAGTCATCAGTTCTCTGGATGCTTCTGCAAGTCTGTTTACTTTTTCTAGTCTTCTTTTTTTCTCTTTTATATGTCATAACCATTTCGATTCCATCCACTCTACTATCTCTGAGAGTTTCTTTATCTACGTGTCTTACTTTAAGATATTTCAAACTCTCAGAGGAAGGAGGTCATGCCTTCTGCACTTGGTTTCCGAAGACCTCTTGCTGTGCCTGGGCCTGAGAAGCCACTTAACAAATGCTTGTTGAATAACAGAACGGAAAAGGGTAAAACACAGTACATACAAGTGGCAGACCCTCCTTCAGAGAGTTAGTCATGGAGAGAGTGAAAACACAGACTTATTTGGTAAGCACAAGTATTTTGGCAAAGCTGGAGTACAGTGCAAAATTAGGATGAGTGTGAGAAAGTGAGGGGGAGAGATAGGAGGGACAGATCGCAAGAAGCTTCATTAAATCTTAGGGCTGGAAATTCATAGACAGTGTTCTGGGAATATACTGCCAGAATTTTTAATAATAAAATAGATATTAAACTTCCATTACAAAGGATTTTTAAAATTCAGTAAGTACCTTCAACCACACATATAATTATTTTTTCTCCCTTAATTCATTGTGATAGGATTGAGTCAGACAGATTATACCTTTAGTCATAATTTCTACCATCAAATTATGCTCAGTATCTGCATTTCCATTTTTTCAACACCAGAATTCACCAGCTTTTAAAATAAACTGAGATATTAAGATATTTTTCCTTTACAGACTTTATTTCTTTGTTTCGCTTCCTAAAGGACAAAGAGAAGATGTGATTTTGGTATTCTTATTCTTAAGTTCTATTAAAGAGAATTCTGTAAAATTTTAAGAAACACTTTACATGCATTTTAAGTGTTTTTATAATGAAACAGGCTCAGAAATTGATCACTGAAAGCTTAGAGTTACTTAAGCAAAAATTAGGGAGAGAGGGAAGAGAGAGAGAGAGAGAGAGAGAGAGAGAGAGAGAGAGAGAGAGAGAGAGAGAGAGAGAGAGAAGGAAAGGAGAGGGAACTACAGAGACACAGAGAAAGTCACACACACACAGAAAGAATAATATTTTAGGTTACTGCAATCTGTGGTGAGTCTGACCATAGTGGGAATGACATCAGAAACCTTTCAGGAAGAGTAAGTTTTCTTTAAACATAAACTGGTGTCTCATGTTAATAGGCATAGAAATCTGAGTTTAAAATATTTCCTTAGGACAATACACATGTATCCTATTTCCCTCTTTTTGCCCATTAAACAAAACCCAGATACTGAACTAAAGTATTCCTAAGATGGTAAGTTTAGTAAGTGATGGGGATAATGTGTTGCTTTGGTTATGTCAGCCTCTAAAACCCATGGTTTTATAGGATACATTCTCCTTCATTCAAGGGAAATTAATAGCATGTTTGCACTGTACAGATAGTACATTTGGCTCTGGGAAACTGCCCGATCTCTTATCTTTGAGCCACATGTCTTATTTGTCATTCCCACTCCTATCAGTTGTTAATTTATTCTGCGTCATCCAAGGATAGAGTAAGTGACAAAGATTCAAAGGTGAAAAATAAATTCAAAGTTTAAAAACAAATGATTTTCATAAATATATACTGACATACAGCAGAAATAAGTCTATTGAGCAGAGAATAGTAGGGAGAAAGCTTGATAAAGATGAGAATTAGCTGCTAAAACTTAATTGTCATTGTAGATTCTAATTACATGGAGACGCATGTCCATTAGTGTTTGAAATGTGTCCCGTACTGTGTTAGGCTTTGGAGAGGCAGTGGCAATCCAAAAACAGTGACCTTGTCCACAAAGAAGAGGAATAGTTTAATAAAGAATTATAGAAAAATTGGTTAAGTGCTGTGAAAAAGTATGTCAGGGGCTGTTAACCTAATCTAGCGTGCTCAGGGATAATTTCCAGGTGGAAGAGATGTTTCAGTTGACACACAAAGAATGAGTAAGAATTAAAGCCAGGGAAAAGGGAGGTGCTGCCAACATGTAAATCACTGGCAGCTGGCTCGGTATCATTAAAGGGTACAACTTCGAGGAATGAGATAGTAAAGTGCAGAGAAAGTAATGATCAGTCATATTGAAGGTCCTGTCTCTCACCGTTTGCTATTTGGTGTCAAGAAATAAAAAGCACTAGAAGTGTTGTAACAGGTATGATATTTCACAGTTACAGCAGTCCATTTAACAGAGGTATAAAAAATGGAATTTTTTCTTGACTAATTTTGAGCTTCTGTCAGATAACTTACTGCATAATCTTTCAGAGAAATCCAGTTGAGCAATTCTTTTTTAGCCACTTCACAGAAGTTTCATCATTTTAGGAGCACGCTGGTACAGCTCCAAGGTTCACATCCATGTCCCTGTTTCCTCCTTAAAAAGTCTTCTCTCTGGCCTTTTGGACCCTGCTTTGAACTCACAAATGGAGTGTTCAGCACAGACTGGGTGGTTATGGCACTTGTGAAAGAGGGAGAGGGCTCCATTTTCTTCCAAATATAGCACTATTATAAAATACCATGGACTGGAAAATTGAGAACCAAAAGAAATTTATTTCTGCATCTTCTAAGAAAATACATTTCTTCAGAATCTATAGTGGGAAGGTGTATGATCTGCGGCAAAAGGTACAGACAGACAAAGAATGTGGCTTTTTAGGGGAAGGAGAAGGAGGGAAAACAAAACACTTTAAGAAGTGTTATGTACGTGTACCAAATACCCACAGTGAATATAAACATCATGTGTCATTAACATCAAACAAATATAATAATAATAATAATAATAATAATATCAATAATGATGAAAACGGGCAAAGGTGATCTAGAGATGGAGGGAGAGAATTGGGTGAGGAAAAAAGAGGAATAAAAATGAATCAGATGTGCCATGGACATCAACCAATTGCTTTAGATGCAAGGAAATTCCATTTTTTGGAGACGTATTAATAAAGTAAAATTTAAAGTTAAGGAAAATGCTGTCTCTGGCTTACAACCCATTTATGAAGATGCAAAATCTATCTGTGGGATGAAGCTCTCCTGACCGAATCATTTGGATCCTGGCCTTCTGTACTTTAGGACATACCTGCACCTTTGGATAAAGCCACGCATGACCATGGTGCACACTTGGCGCAGCACGGTGCTCACCCAAGGTGACCCCTTCCCTTGTTGATACTTGCTGGGAGCTCGGGATCCCTCTGGGACCTGCGGAGTCAGGCATCCCCACAGGCTGCCCTTAGACTTGTGGAAAACTAAGCAACCCAGGTGCCTGCAGATCGCCTTTTCTTTTCCAGGCATATCTGTGTAGTGTCCTCCTTAAGCGATAGCTAGAAAATAGCCTAGAGTTCTTCTTTTCCCATGGGCTTGCCTTTTTCTCACAAGCACGCCTGGGTACCCTCCTCATCTTCTCCAGGCTTGGACAGGGGTTTGGCAAGAGCCCCACATTTTCTACTCTTCCTTCCTTAACCTCTTTTCTCAGGGTCAGTTTTACTCCTAGCTCAGGGTTTCTCAACCATGGCATGATGCATACTATGCAACTACTGATGGCTCATTTGCATGGTTAGGTCTGTCCTACGCATTGTTGCATGTGTATCAGCCTCTCTGGTCCTTACCCACTAGACACCAGTAACATTTCTCAAGCTGAAAAATTTAGAAACATCTCCAGACATTGCCAAATGTGCTTTGTTAGGCAAGATTGTCACCTATTTGGCCAATAACAAATAGCACTAAACAAATTCTAACAAAGTAGATCTACTTTAAAATACTTTCACTCTAACTAGTAAAATACAGTTTTTTTATGCTGCTTTAAGAAAAATTATAAGTATCAAAGTAGGAAAGACTAATTTACTGAAGATCCTGGTAACTGCTCCTTTCTTCCTTCCAGGGTAACTGTTATCACCAGTTTCTCTTCTTGAGAATCAGAGGACAGCAGGGGAAATATTTCCCATTGTTGCCACTTCCATACCCCGTACTACTATTGTACAAATTGTCTGCTCTTTGGTTCTATAACCCAGCACATGAAAAGGATTCATATTAGAATTAAGTAAACATAGTATTTTGACAAGTGTAATTTATTAATTTTTAAATTGATAATTGTATAAAACTCATAACTAACTTTAAAGTATATTTCTTGAAGTACATACCAAAAAGCAAGTATTTTAATAAACATATTATCAGATTAACTTTTAAAGTTAATCATCACATAAAATGAAGCTAATTAAAATAACAAAATCAATTATTAATGTTCTTTTTGAAGTTTTCAAAAATTAATTTTTAGAAATTGTTATGCACAGTAGAATTACTTAATAGCTATATGTTGAATCCATAAGGAATCAGAAGTATTGAAGTATAACATTTGCACTGAATAAAATAATGAAAGATTTGTTGTATTGAAATGTTTTTTGTCAAGTATCAAGTATTCAATAAAAGCTTGTGATTGAAGCAGAAATACTTGCATGGAGAAGATGAAAGTAAAAACCACGGGGCGCAGATAGCATACCTCCAGTAAATTGTGCTTCCTGATATACACATTCTGTGGAATCCTCTCTCTTCGTTAAGACTGGCCATAGTCACTGAATTCTAATGAGCAGAATAGGAAAGGAAAGATCATCAGGACAGACACGAGGTTTGACGAGACCCTGATTTCTGTCTTGCTCTTGACCCTGTGGCCCTCTTGTGTCTTGCTCCCAGGGTCCTTTGCAGAGAGGCCTAGGAATAGGCAAGTGGCGGTGGCACAACCCATGAGGAACTGCACTCCTGTTGTTCAACCCACAGCAAACTGAGTCGTGGTAAGAAGTATGTTACATGATCTTGAAAGTCCCTTTTCCTCCAGGATAGACTTGTGGTCACTGATTTTTTTTTTTTTAACTTTTAGCTTAAAAACAGGTAAAGCATCAGTAGTAAACATCCAGGATTTAGAAAAGGAGCATTAATGATTATGATAAATAAAAGTAATAGTTGTAAAAGGAAAAAGTCAGTAGCTTGTAAAAGTAAGAAAGAAAAGCAGAGGCAAATGTGCATCACCTAAAATATGTCACTTATTGCATGACACCTTTATGTACGCAAATGCAAAACTTCTTGTTTTTTGCTCATAAAAGCATAATGTCTATATTTCTTCTGTGGAGTTATACGTATATCTAACAGATTCCAATTCCATTTTTTCACCCCTTATCTCTCCTTTGCCCTCCCCTACTTTTCCCTTTGAGAAAAATCTAGCTCCCTACTTCCTGTTATCTGCCCTTTATTTTGCTCTTTATTTTTACTCTTAGTTTCTCATAAAAGAGAAATCACGAGACATTTAAGCTTGCATTCCTGATTTATTTCACTTAATATTAGGCCCCCACAGTGCACTCATTTTTCTACAAGTGACTCATTTAGCTTTCTTTATAATATTCCTTTATATATAAATATAGCATTTTCTCTATACATTCATCTGTTTATTGACATTTAGGCCACCTCCAAGATTTAGTTATCATGAATTGTGCTGGTATAAACATGGGCAGGTATGTAATATGATGTCTGTAACTCTTTTGGGAAGACATTTAGAAAGGGAACAGCTGAGTCAAATGGTTTCTACGTTCAGTTTTTTGAGGAATCCCTATATGGATTTCTGTAGTGACTATAATGTTTTCCATTCCCACCAACAGTGTAGAATGGTTCCTCTTTCTCCACATCTCTCAAGCACTTATTACTGCTTGATTTCTTGGGGACAGTCATTCTTTCTCAGGTAAGATGAAATTTCAGTGTTGTGTTAATTTTCATTTCTCCATTGGCCAGTTATGTAGAGCATTAGTTTATGGATTTATTAGTCATTTGTACTTCTGTGAGGTGTCAATTCCTTTTGTTTATCCATTTTTTGAATCATTTTGGTGAGTCTAATTTTTTGAGTTCTTTATATATTGTACATTTTAGTCCTTACCTGAACAATTGCTGCTGATACTTTTTCCATTTCTATAGTTTGTCTTTTCACAGTTAACTTTTTTTTTTT
>PVIC010007782.1:0-49951 GCA_004025085.1 Thryonomys swinderianus | reverse complement strand
CTTCTTCTTCTTCCTCCTCCTCCTTCTTCTTTCTCCTTGTTCTTGTCCTCCTCCTTCTCCTTCTTCCTCTTCTTTTTCAATGTCAAACTTAGTTTTCAGTATGGTAGAAATTAAGGATACAAAATAGAATTGTACTGTATTGCAAATCTGGTTTAATAATATGAATAACAAAATAAAGAATAATTACTGCCAAAGAAAACAAAAGGTTTAGAATTAAAATTAGTGAAAAAAGGTATACTGCACAGAGATACAGACTACATTTTATTTTGTGTCACATTTATTTTAATGCTTCATAATGACTTTATCATTTTGAAAAAATGACACCTTCAAAGACATTTAAATAGGGCACAAAAGTAAAACAAATGAGCAACAAAAATCATACTGCCTTCAGCTGTGTACACACAAACACACTGGAGAAACTATTAGATATCCATAGAAATCAGAAATCTATCCACAGATATATCCAAGAAGGATGCTCTGTAAATAGTTGTTATATTGCATTTTTACCAAATAAAGAAAAGAAAAAAGTCTATGCATGCTTAGTAAACCTACAATACATTCCCAATATCATTCATGGATGGTTGGTTGAATTTGTGAAATTTGGAATCCACCAATGTGGAAGGTTGACTGCATAAAAATTTTGTCATCCTATCAGAAGAAAACAATCTAATTTTAAATAGAAAAATTGCTAAATGATTTGGAAGCCATTTATAATCAGTACCTATAAGTTGTATATCACTGATGTTATGGCAATTTTATAGTTTTAGGTGCCTTGTGTTTCTTTTGAAATACAGGGAACATTCTTGGGCCTATGCATTCCCTCTTTGACTGTAAAATCTAAATTGATAGTTGCATCTGTTTTATTCCTCTCTTTTCTTTCCATTCTCTCTGATAACAGTACAATGGTGGAAGTCACCATGTGATAACTGACTTGCCCATTTGTGGTGGTCAGTCTGTGTATCTCTCATTTGTCTTGATGGAATTGGGTTAAAATTCACAAGAGATTCCTCCTAGATTACTGGAGAGCTGTTTGCTCCCCCCCACCAGAAGTTTATTTTATGATAGTTATGTGCCTATCCACTTTTTTGTGGTGAAATAGGTACATTTTATATATACATCATGATCACATTCAACATTGAGAATTTGTACCATTATATGACATGACTTAATTCTCATTTTTCCCATTCCCCTATCCACTCTACAGCCCCCAACCCCATATATATATATACATACATATATATATGAATATTTTCTCTTTTACAGTTTCTACCATACATTCTAGAACTCATTTACATTTTCTGTTTCTCATATCAGAGAAAAGATATGGCATTTACACAACTGTGACTTATTTATTAACCATGCCATGACCATGCAGTTTTTTTTTTTAATCACAGTGACTTTGTGGTATAGTTTCATGTTGGGAACAGTGATCCTCCCTCCCGCCCCCACCCAGCCATGTCCTTGTTACCTAGATTTGCTCTTGCTATTCTAGGTCCTTTTTCCACCCACTTTTTCTTTAAACATGAGAATTTGGTGTCAGCTTTGGGAAATAGTTGTGTGTATATAGCTTCTATTTGAGGCACCGGTGCATGTGCTTTTTCTCTGAGCTCTTGTTTTATGTGTTAAATCAAGCTTCATTCCACTTATTCAGGAGTACAATTTGTGCTTATTGTAATAGACAAGTGTGGAATTCAGCTCACTTCTAAAGTTCAGCATAGAATTTTGAAGGTTTTACTCCTAATAGAGAAAATGATCTGAGAGTTTACATTACTACTAACTATAATAATGCTATTAAGATGTGTCACTTAAATTTATTTCTCCTCCATTTCAAAAGTGCTAAAGGATATCTTTAGATGTTATTATTACAAAACATAAGCGAAGTAGCAGATATGTTAATCAGTTTGATTTAATTGTCGCACAAATATTATTTGAACACCCATGCCTCACTTCTTGCTGAATTGGAAACAGAAGCGCATATGGGAGGAAAAAAGAGTCTGGAGACCAAGGAGAGGGATGGGGCTGATGTTGCAAAAGGGAGAAGAGCTAGAGAGAGGCAGGGACTAGGAGCTTGGCAGCCTGACTCTTCCCTGGTGATGGAACATGGCTGGCCCAAGCCCCAGCCTTGTATGGTGGGGATGGTGTGAGCTGAGCACAGGAATGCCTTATGTGCATTGGCAGAACCAATTCTAAAGCTAAGATATATGGAGGCCAAGGAAGGGGTTGTAGGGTGGGCAAGGGAATGGGAAAAAGCAAGAATTAAGTCACATCATGTACTGGTACAAATCCTCAATGTTGAGTGTGATCATGAACAATAAAATCAATTTTAAAAAAAGAACCAAATCTGTGGTTTTTCTGGATATTGAAGAGAATAAGAGCAGCAGCACACTTCTGTGAAGGAGGTTTATTTGGACATCCAGATCCACTGCCTTCTCTGGAACATGAAAACCTGAAGAATCTGTGGCTGGGGGTGATCCTATTGAATCTTTGCATCTGACCTATGTCTCAAAGGTGAATATTAGTAGCTCAAAGCAGAAACTCAGAGCCATATTTTGCTTTGTGCCCTTTATCAGAGGTACTTTTTTAAGCCAATGGGCAGAAATAATTGAAGGAGTGGGTTGAGTCTCAGAAGATGCTAGAAAGATCACTGTACCCAAAGTTGGAACCTGCCCCTGACTCCTAGAGTCCTCAAAAGTCTACTGAGCCCCTCCAGTCCTGGAGATGTAGCCACAAGTGGCTAGTAGCCATCCCGTTGTCAGGTTGGCTGCTTCTAAAAATGGCTCACCGACTAAATTTTACAATGTTCTGGGTTGCTTGCTTCTCCCTCTGGAGTTAGAGTCCAGATTATTCTTTTGAATGAAAAGTTGGGCAAAATAGGCAAAAACAAAAAAACCCGACAAAGTTTATTTAAGAGAGTAAAAGAGAAGCATGGGGAAAGAAGTGGTTCTGGGATCTTGTAATTAATAGGCCATGCCTACTTCCCCAGCCAGTTTTGCCATGCCCTAATTGCCTACCTCAGTCTGAGGGGTGGTGATGTACACCACCTTCAGTCAGGATAGTGGGGATAGGTAGGAAGGGAATTAGGGTCCCTTATCATCCTGCAAAGCTCTCTGTGTTACATCCCCACATCAGGCTGCTGTCCTTGACTACCAGACTTCATTAAATGTGGCTACTATGTGAAGCAAAGGCTACCTGTAGAGCAGCTGGAATCATTGCTTCTTGGTACTCAGTAACTTTTCCATCTGTTTCTTCAGGTGTGAGCCAGACCAAGAACCATTGTGCACTCTATTTCTCAAGGGTGTTCTCAAGACCTATCAGCCTCTGGTCAGCTCTGGAATACAATTTTCAGCACCCTTGGAACATTTGTTTTACCAGCTTCTGCTAGTAGAAACTTATATGGGCTTCTTAGAGAGCACTCAACTCATTACTATCTGTAATTTTTATCTTTTAGATCAATTAATTAGATTCTGAAATTTAAAATTAGTGAGCAGAGGAAGAGACTGAGAGAAGCCTTTCTGTGTCCTGCTCCTTTGGTGTCCACATCTCAGATGGGTGGAGGTGAAAACACTCGATGAGAAAAATCATTACTACCTGTAGAGAAGCATGTTGCCTCCAGATTGTGGGGCTTTTGTAAATTATGGGTCACATTGAGAACTTTTTCTGATTTCATTGAGTTGGAGTTTTTTATTTAAGTTTAGCCTTTAGTCTTGGTCTGAAAAAGGAAGTCTAATGGATCTTTTCCTGTTTCTGTCTCTTAAAAAAAGAAAAACTCTGTGTGCTTTTGTCATTAGAAACTGTTAGTTTGGGAATTATTTATGACTTATCAAGATTACAACTTAGGGCTGGAGGGTTAGCTCAGTGGTTCTGGCACCGGCCTCGTAAGCGCAAGGAACTGAGTTCAATCCCCGGTAACCACATATAATGCTGGGTGTGGAGACACGCGACCAACAATCAACACCGCGTACCAAAGTGCCGGGCATGGTGGCTCATGCCTGTAATCCCAGCACTTGGGAGGCAGAGACAGGAGGATTGCTGAGTTTGCGGCGGCTTGCCTGGGCACCATAGTGAGCTCAGGGCCAGCCTGAACTACAAAGTGAGACCCTGCCTCCAAAAAGCAAAAAAAAAAAAAAAAAAAAAAAGATTACAACCTAATTTATGTAACCTAATTTGAAGAAGTTATTCCAAATTCCTAAAGCCATTTGCACCCTGCTCCACTTTCATATTTTTCTCAAAAAAGCCTTGAGCTAGTCAACCACATGCAGCATGAATATGATCAAAATAAATTAGGAAGTTTTGAACTCTCCAAACAATCCCCAACTCATGGAAATTATATTACTGTCAGTGTTTGGATTGTAAAAAATCTCATTTCCTTTTCTTTCTAAAAGTAAGTCCTGTTAGATTCTAGTGCTGAATTAATTGGCTATGAGAGTTAGCTTATAGTTGTCTTATTTGGTGAGGTCTATTTTGAAAGTGTGTTAAAAAATAATCTATTTTCTATTAATAAAGGGAAAACTAAGATTCTAACAATTGTGAAAATAATTGGTAACATCCTGTTGGAACATAGTTGATACTGTCCTACCAGTTTTAAAATATGATTATCTTTTGTGAAGTAAAAAATATTCGATTGGTAAATATCATTTTAGAATTCCCTTTCTGTTCGTATTTTAGTGTTCTGACAAATTTCAAACCACAGTCTTTAAATGTGAATCAAAAATGGTGTATTTAGTCTTTTCTATAGCTAGGCTTCCTACCAACTATAATTCTTGTAACTATTATGGTATTACATCATAGAGGTATGTAGTCTTCTGGAATTCATATGCTAGAATGCTTTATCTATTTTTTCCTAGGAAACTTAAAATTTATAGAACTAAAAGAAACTATATTCTAAAGATTATATATATTTATATGTATTTATATAATACATATATTATATTATATATAATATTTATTTATTTATTCTTTTGAGACAGGGTTTGGCTTTGTAGTTCAGGCTGGCTCTGAGCTCACCATGTAGCCCAGGCAAGCCTCGAACTCAGCAATCCTCCTGTCTCTGCCTCCCGAGTGCTGGGATGACAGGCGTGAGCCACCACGACCGGCACTGTGGTATGTGGTATTGATGGCTGGTGGGCGTGAGTCTCCACACCCAGCATTGTATGTGGTTACCGGGGATTGAACTCAGGACCTTGCACTTGCGAGGCAGGCACCGGAACCACTGAACCCTCTGGCTCTATTTATTTTTGTACATATAGATAGATAGATACATGCAAAAATTCTCAAGTTTTTATAGAGCTAATTTGGGGGAAATTTGTCCCAACTTCCTGTCGCAGGTATCTCTACCCAGAAGCAGCAAACTGTAGGTAGTTGCAGTACAGTCTCAGCACACTTTAATCTTATGAAGGGCAGTCCTGCTTTCCCCACATTCATTCCCTGCCTTCATCTCAGATATTCCTGCCTGCTTACCAGCTATTTCCAGATGCTTCCAGCCGAATGCTTCCAGATGCTTTCCGTTTTGCTACTGTCTTCAGAGGATTCCCTTCTTAGCTTCCCAGGCTTGTGGTCAATAAAACTCCGGATGTCCTTAGTGCCCCAGATGTACTTTGCTGCCCAGAGCAGCACTGACCTCAAGACCCAGTTCTAAGTCTCATTTCTTTGCTTCTTTCTTTAGTTTTTATCAATTTGTGCTGTAGTGTCTCAAAAGGAGACTGTAAACTTAACTGCAGAAGTCTGTGGCAGCATCCCTGTTCCCATTTCCTATAATTTCCTACCCAGTAAAATTATCTTCTGATACATCTCAGGGTAAAGCATCAATATCCAGGAAGGAGAATATATTTTGTCTTGCTGTTTGCAATACTGGCCCATCCTAGTGTTTCTTAGCTTAGTTTTTACCTCAATCTAATTGTAGTAGAAAGACATTTTGTTCGATGTGACAGCTACTGAACATCCAGAAATAGGTGTGAGTTTAACTGGGATTGTCCTCAGTTATGACCTACTCACTATTTTTTTTCAGTTTTCCTTAGTGATATT
Source organism: Thryonomys swinderianus (assembly GCA_004025085.1). NCBI lineage: Eukaryota > Metazoa > Chordata > Mammalia > Rodentia > Thryonomyidae > Thryonomys > Thryonomys swinderianus. The sequence continues at coordinate 43,930 of PVIC010007782.1, read as the reverse complement.
TGGCTTCATATTGAAATTTAGAATTTTTTTTGGCTCTATTTTTGGACAAGCATTTTTGGGGAATATACACAAAATTACAAGAACAGTTATATATCAAAGGGACTTTTATTTTAATAAGGGAGAGATACCATTGTATGTATCTTTGGATTTTCTTTTTTTGTGCCAGGGATCAAACATTTGAGCTTGTGCTTGGGAGGCAGGGGCTGGAACCACTGAACTAAATCCCTAGCCTCACTGTATATAGATTGAATATGTCCTTGTCCAAACTGTTCCCTCCCACAATGTACTTACTATATGTTTGGAAATTGCAACCCTATCCTTCTAGTTGCTGGGAACAGAATATTGGTGTAATCTTCAACCACATTTGTTATTACTACCCCCATCCAAACCATCACTCAATGTGAAGGCTTGATCCTTAATATATCCAGAATTCTCTCATTGCCTTTGCTCTATTCATCCTGGTCAACACCACTTTTCCTTCATTCATGTAATAGGCTCCTAATTGATCTACCTACTTCCAGTCATACCCTACCATATTAGCTAAAAGCACACAGAGTGATTATTTCCTGTATTTCTCATTTTGAACAATGTATAATCTAGAGAAAATTTCCAAGAATATGAGTATATTCTTTATCTGGATTTACCATTTAACATATTGCCACCTTTATTTCAGTGTTTTCTTTTCCCAAGGCACATTGCATATAATCAAAAACACACATGTCCTATGTACACATATTATGTGTCATTTGATAAAGGATTACATGAATGGGACTTCATTCTTAAATTTTCAGCATTGTCTTCCAAAACTAAAGACAGTTTCCTATGCAACCACAGTATAGCTATTATACTCAGGAAATTTAACATTAGTATGATTGTATAATTGAATATAATGGGATATATAATCCATACAAATGTTACCAATTGCCCCAGTAATGTTTATTATAGATTCTTTTTGCTTCTTTAAATCTAGGATCTAACTAGCATACCAGTTGTCATTTTCCTATTGTATACATTAATCTAGGATTATTCTTCCATCTTTTTCTGTATTTTATATTTAAAATAAAAATGCAGCCACCTTATTTTTTAAAAAGATTTCTTCTAAGTTTGGTTTGCTTTATTTATACCTGGTGATCGGATTTAAGTTAATATGATATAATATGGGTCTAAACCAATAAGATAGTAAGCTAAGGAGACTGAATAACCACTGGGTGTTGGTAGTAAGACAACTAAAAGGAGAAGTGCAGATCATCAGAATAAACCACTCAGACGTTTTAGTGTAATATGGTCCTTCAATATTATACAGATACTATTACAAACAAATAAAAATAGAAAACAAATCTATGTTTAAAATTGTCTTCATTTCTTTAATGTGCCACTCTCTATGCAGACGTGGAGAGAATTCTACCTTTCAAAACTGTTTTTAGGGCTTCTTTGACTTCCTTGTTTCTAAGGCTATAGATGAGGGGGTTAAGCATGGGAATCACTGTTGTATAAAACACAGAAGCCACCTTCTCCTGGGTTGTATCATTGGTAGATGGTTTAAAATACATGAAGGTGATGGAGCCATAGAAAATTCCAACAGCTGCAAGATGGGAGCTGCAGGTACTAAAGGCTTTGGACCTGCCACTAGCTGAACATATATGCAGAATGCTGGAAATAATAAAAGTATAAGAGATAAAGATGGCTATGGCACAAGAAAACACATTAAACCCAACCACAATCATCACCAAAAGCTCCTTGGTATAGTCTCTCAAACAAGATATATTCAGAAGAGGAAGGATGTCACAGAAGTAATGGTGGATGACCCTCGTTCCACAGAAGGACCGAGTAGCTATGTAGCTAGTGTGAACCAATGCCCCAAAGACTCCCAATGCATACACACCAGTGACCTGTAGCAAACAGACTCTGCGGGACATGGTGACATGGTAGAGTAAGGGATTGCAGATGGCAACATAGCGATCATATGCCATGGCTGTCAGCATGTAGGAGTCATCAATACCAAAGAAGGAGAACAAAAAGAGTTGAGCCATGCACTCCAGAAAGGTCGTGGAGTTCTTCTGTAACACAAAGCTCACCAACATCTTGGGGATTATCACAGAGGAGTAGCAGAGATCTATGAAAGACAAGTGACTGAGAAAATAGTACATGGGAGTATGAAGCTGAGTGGTGACCCTGATTAAAAAGACCAGACTCAAATTTCCCATCACGGAGACCACATAGATCAGTAGGAACAGGAAGAAGAGAGGGAGCTGGAGCCCTGGGTGGTCTGTTAATGCCTCAAGGACAAAAGCAGTTACTGATGAATGATTTCCTGGGTCCATACCTCTCCCAATTGTGACTGATGAGTGTATCAAGGCAGTCTGTTTCATTAGACAAACTTTATCACCCAGTAGGATTTAGTGACTTGGGATCTGAGGAATAACATAATTTTCAACTTTCTCAAAATTTCAGAGTCTCAAACCAACAGAATAAAATCTGTTTTTAACCAACTTTTTATCAAGATAGTGATGATACTTCATTTTCTGTTTTTATCCACACTTGGAAATGAAGCTCTTTTTTCCTCCACAATTCCAAGTTCAGTTGTTTTCCTAGAAAGAAAAATAGCTTTCATGTTATTCCATCATCTTCAGCTAATTTCTGCCCAGAGCTACTACTGGCTTTCCCTCTGCAACAGCTTGTATTTTTCTCTGATGTCCTGGAACTCGACCTCTTCCCTGATACCACTTCGATTTGCCCTCTGGCTTCAGAATATTTATTTAGGTGACTGAGTCTCTGACTGAAATCACTAAGGGTTTTGCCTTGTCCAAGATTTCTACATACCACTACCCACACCGTGAAAGTTTCTTGTTTTGGATCTGCCTTCTTTCTTCTACTGTGTCACCATACAGATCTGAGGGTAATGGTGTCAGGATGGAAATAGAAGGGAGAAAGTGATGCTGCAATTCTGGAAGGGAACTATTGTCATATACTGAAGAAAACTGAAAAAATGGAAAGATATTAGGTGCAGCTTTAAAAGCATCATATTCACGATGCATTAATTTTCAAAATACCTGTGAAAGAGCTGTGGTTTTTTTCACTATACAGGTGGACTGAGAAATAGATTATTTCCTCTCAGTTACAGAGATTAAAGGTAATATTTTTTCATTACATTTCAAATGAGTTTATTCAAATTTTCCAAGGTCTTATAGAGAGTGTAAAAGTCAGGACCTGCCTATTTTAAAGACCAACTGTGTCCTATAAAGTAGTGTCTTCTCCTAATCCTGAAAACTGCTAACCTCTGTGCAGCTTTGGTTACTATGTTACCTGTAATTTTACTTCTAAATAATTTTCTCTAATATTTCCTTCCTCTGGTTAGAGAACACTAGGGTAAACTGCTGTACATTTGGATAAGCACAGAAAGCATTGTGGCCTCATGTTCAACAGGCTTAAGAGTGAAAAAACAGAAATGGAAGGTACACCTGTGCACATTGACATACACAGAAGTTCCTGTGGAGAATGTTCCTCTTGATATCAGCGTATATGCTTGCTATCAAATGACTGCAAAGCAACTGGGCAAGCAGCTCATCCTTTAAGATAATAAACCTGTGATTACAAGGAATGTGATGCGACACCCCTGAGTGTGTCCATACCATGTGGCTATTTCCAGAATTTTACTGTCCTAGTAAATTCTCTGATTCCATCTAATTACTTTTCCTTTTGACTTATTCTTCCCTAAAAGCCACTTTAAACTTTTTAGTAATGTATCTTATAATTTATTGTATCATATTTGTGTTTTAGTCATCATAGAGCAATAAAAAAAGCTACAGGGTTGAATGAGAAACAGAACTGGGTATACTTTTAGGCAGTCACCTAACAGCTCTTAGACCCTGAAGAGGTTGCTGCCCCTGTATAAACAGCTCTTTTTTCACATAGACAAATAACTTCTAACATAGGTAACTACTACACTGGTGCTGTCTTTTATTCTCCCAGGACCCTACTGACAGTTTTCTTTATCTGGAAGGCACAATATTAGATGAGGCAAATTCCTCCTCTCTTAAGGCCAGAATTCTAATGGAAGAGATCAATACACAAGAGATATGTAATTTGGAATCAAGCAGGGAGAACTATTTTGAAAGAAGTAAAGCAATGTGAAGGCCACAGGCTGGGAATTGGGGGGACTCTGAAGACATGACACTAGCTCAATAGTGCCTATAGTGAAAGAAACATCAAAAAAGTAACTGGATTTCAGACAGAAATAATATCAAGTTTAAAGGGGGAGAGAGAGTTCGGCATGGTCGAGGAACAGACAGGAACAGAAGGCAATATAGAGAATTACAGTGGCAGTTATAGGAGTGTTAAGTGCCAGTCATGTGTTGGTGAACAACTGTGAGCTTTGTGGTATGTGGGACACTGTTGGACAGTCTGCAGTGTGCAGAACGTGTTGAGAGATGAATGTTTCAAAGATCCACTCAGGATCTGATGATTCTGTCAAGAATATTGAGAAGTCAAACAGAAACACTTTTATGGAGTCACATAGACAGAACGCACTTCAGGTGAGAGAAATGGACAAGCCAACTGGTAATGATAGAGGTGGCAAAAGGAAGCAAGAGAAATTGTGTTTTGACACCACCTATTGAATTCAGTGTCTAAGAAGAGCAGCATTTTTGGAATCAAGGAAGTGAATTTCAGATGAGTTAATGAGGATGGTAAAGAAGCAAATTTGGAAGTATTTTTATGTATTGTACATAGCCAGTCTGTTTTATGGCCAATGAATGTGTTGAGTAGGAAATAGGATGTATGAATCTAGATTTCAGGATAAAGGTCTGACTAGGACATGATTTTCTGAGTCATCAGGCACACATAGTATTTACAAAATGGAGAGTAGATGAGATCTCCAAAGGGTAATATGTGCAAGGATTTCTCAATAGTGGTGGGTACATGGAAAGTCATCAATGATTCTGGTATTGTCATGTGTCACGTATTATACTGGACTGTATGGAATTTTACTCCCTCCTCTCCTTCCTTTTTTTCTGTTTCCTTTAACCTCTTTACCTTCTGGAATTATTCCCCACTGCTGTGTATCTAGAGTGATAAAAAAAAAAAACTAAGCCTCTGCCATAAGAAGTCAGAAGTACTAGCCCCATGTTGGACCTGGTGGAGGTCCTGAGCATTTCTGATCTCTTTTCTCTCTTCCTTTAGTTTCTACCACTACTTCTTCATGCATAGTGATTTTCACCGTACAAGTATTAACACACTAGAGATAAACAAAACTGACTCGTATTTTCCTGAAATTGTCTTTGCTTTGCCTTAGCATTCTTCATAATTTTATATTTTCTTAGACATGTTTTAATAATGATCTCTACACATTAAGGTCAACTTTGAATAAAGTACCATGGTTCCAATTTGATAGACTTCTCACAAATATTAAATAAGAAGTCCTGTGTGGATTATATGATTAACACAACTTGAGCATTTTATGCTTGACAAGATATTAGACAAGATAATTCTTAAACATTTTCTAATACCAAAGAGCACCTAGACTTGGGTGTCTCTGACAAGTAGTATAGAAAAACAAGCTTTTTGCTGGGAATAATTTTTGTTGAAAACATGTGACTTAATGTATGTCATAGAAGAGTTTTCTCAAACCACAACTATGGATACAGGAGAGACGAACAGGCAGGAAAAAATAAAATTACTAAGTTAGAGACATGCCTGGAGTGTCTTCCTTTCATTTTTAAGGCTAGATTTACAAATGCTTCTTAATTCACTTTGCAAAAACATAAAGTAGGGAAAGACATCATTCAAATTCTGAATACAATAGCTTATAAGTGGGCTAGAGAATAGGAGCTTGGTTTTTTATTCAAATATTGAAAATTTTCTTTTGAGAGACATCAGAAAAGTTAATGTCAGTGTCTTTTTGGTGAAGAGAATTTCTGATCTGAGTACACATATTATTTAAAGCATCTGAGAATGTTATGTGAACTTGAAAGTTTAATATAAATGAGGGACATTAATGAGAGGACTAGCAATGAAAGAGTGAAGAATTAGAGATCAGGAGAGATACAGCATAAGTGAAAGAAGAAATCATCTCTATGTGCTGCATTCTGACAGGAAGCAGACCGTCTCCCCTGATCAGTCTTATCTCTCCTGTACACAACAGTAACACTGTTGGCATAGATAATGAGAATTTTCAATGATCTTTCAAATTTTAATTTTGACTACAATATCTTATCAAAGCTGGCCAGAACTTTGTGACTTACCTTAATATTATCACCAAGAAAAATGATCCTGGTCTGAGATGAAACTTTAACTTCAGTTTCATTTATTAGATGTATTTGAACACACACATACATATATACACACAATTAACAGATAAATTTGTTCACAAATACTAACAGCTCTATATCTTTCAGATTCTTGAAAAATAGTGGAGTTGAGTCTGCATAAGAATTTAAGAAATATTGAAGAACAACAATTGAAGAGCCAACAAAGCAGAGCATGGAAACTAACACTACAGATCATTAATTTTCTCTTATTAAAGGAAAAAAAATTTGAATCTCTCTGGACCTGAGATGGTTGTGAGCAAATGTTTCCTTTAGGGGTTTGTCATCCCAGTAGTAGGGAAGAAACAATGTTCCTGCTCGCTAGTGATAAATTTTTATTAATCCCTTAGGCATTTAAACAAAGCATCAAGAAAGATTAATAATGCCTTTATAATAGATATCAAACTTTTGATACTATATGAAAATTTAACTGGTCTATGAAAACCAAAAATTCGTTTTTCTTTGACATTTTAATTTTCTATAAATTAGATGAATTTACTTCATTATCACTAAATGGGAGAATTTTGTTTATTTTCATGATTTTGGAGAGTATTGTGTAAGAAGAAAAAGTACAAGTGTCTGTTTCTGTAATGTCAAAAGACACAGTGAGGGTTATGAAGCATTTTCTCAAAATGTTGTTTTTTGTGGAAAGTAAATATGCAAACAATTTTTCAACTTGGACCTACCTTCAAACAGGATTTTTTTTTTTTGCTTTTTGGAGACAGGGTCTCGCTTTGTAGTACAGGCTGGCCCTAAGCTCACTATGGTGCCCAGGCAAGCCGCCACGAACTCAGCAATCCTCCTGTCTCTGCCTCCCGAGTGCTGTCAAACAGGATTTTTTTAGCCTATCTAAATCAATGATTGTGACTTATCTCTTTATCAAAAATATAATGGATTTATTAGGGTATGATTGACACAATAAACAGCACATTTAAGCTATATAATTTTATATAAATTTGACATACACACTTTCTCAAGAAGTTATCCCTCAAATTAAGAAAATGAATATATTCATCCTCCAAATTTTGTAATTATTTTTGTAATTCTTGTCAGTCTTTTCCCATTCATCCATTGTCAATTATGAATCCACTTTTGTCACTGTACATTTGTTTGCCATTTCATTATACTTAGAGAATCATACAAAACATTTTGCTTGGCTCCTTTTTGCATGCATAAATTGGAGGAATAGTAGCATTTTGACCAATTAAGTTTACCCTGAGCATGTATGTATTATCTTCCATTAAATATTTAAAATTCTCATATACCACTATGAACTTGAGTAGATTCTTTGGAAATGACAATGTTTGTTAAAATGTCATGATTAGAAGTAATTTGTGTTCCTTGGTATGATCCAATTTTCCATGCAAACCCAAATATAAGCACTTAAATCTAGATCCTCCCCATGAGCACTTCAAAGTAGGGTTCAGGCCCTTATGTGGTTCCCACTGACTTTGCTCTTTAGACAGGAAATGGAGCTCGGGTGGTAATGTGAATGATGGGAAGGGACTCAATACAGATGAAGCTCCCCTTGCTTGTCCACCCCTCACTTCCTTCTATGTACTGTGGTTCCAAATAGGCCATGGACTATCAGTAAGTCAATGGTTAGGGCTGGAAGTGTAATTCAGTGGTAGAATGTATATGTAACATTCATAGGGCTCTGGTTTCAATTTCTAACAGAAAAAAAACCTAAACTGAGAATTATGCTACTTCATTAACTTTTGATTGAGTGGGGGTGATTTTTCTGAAAACGTAGTTCCCTATACAAGAAATCAGTGTGAATGGCACACAGGTGCACTATAGTGTATGTAAGTGATACTCATGAATTGTGCTTCAGAATACCAAAGATTTCGACAGTCTAATCATTTTATCAAAAGCATCTAAAGTGCATTACCTAGTCCCTGGAAGGAAAATGTGTTTTTCCCCATGAAAATCTTTCAAGGGAGCAAGCATTAAGTCACAATAATAAAATTTCATGAAGTCAGAGTGTGAGGTCCACACAATATATTGGTGAGAATCTTTGGGTTTGATATCTATGTCACTTCTATCAGACTTTGAAGTTTTATGCTTCCTTTCAGTGTTCAAAAGATGTTTTAGATATTTTGTTCAATTTTCTAGCCTGGTGAACAATGAACACACTTTATCACAGTTTTGGTGGGTAGATGTTCCCCCTTCCTTTGATTCTGGATGGTATCATTAATGTCATTTCCACTCAAGTTCCACAGGAAGACTGATGTATCATAACCATTAAGTTTGTACATCCTAGACTTAATATTCAGGTTTTTAAATAAACTTTCTGTATAACAGTAAATATCTGATCTCCTTTTGAGGACCCTGAAAAGATTGCTTATGGATTATGTGTACCAACAATGGCTTTGATCTGATGTAGCAAGACATCGAGTGCACCCTGGTTTCTTGCTGTACAGAAATACAAAGAGAAATGATTGCAAGGGTTCATCCTTCTTGTTCAGATTCAGGAGACAGATTCTAAAGTGCTTTCTGTCCCTGATATCAAGGATGCCTTCTTCAGTACTCCCATTAACCTCAGTCATCAATATTTGTTAGATTCACCTATATGGTATAAAATTCAAGCTGTCTGAGGCACCAAGAAACAAACCACACACCTCAGTCACCTTAAATCAGTGGATGGGCCCAAGTTTCTTTAAAAAAGAAAAAAAATGACCAAGTGAAATATTTTCCCTTCAACAAAAATTAGTCTTATCCTAGAAATAGGGTCCCTTCATGTCTGTCTTACATAGCTAGTTTTGCTACTGTCTTGCTTGCCACAGCTTGCCCATATGTTTACTGTTAAAAGTAATTTCTGCTCTGAAGGTACATCTATTTGAGTATAAATAACTCAAACATCATTCTTTATGGCGCAGTAATACTCCATTTTATAGGAAAACCACATTTTCTACACTTGATCTTAGCCAAAAGGCCAAGAAGCGATTAACCACATTTTCTTTACTCAGTCTCCAGTTGATGGGGATTAGAGTTGTTTCCAATATTTAACTATCATAAACCAAGCTGCTATGAACACGGGTGCACAAGTGTTTCTGTGATATGAGTCTTTTAATTCTTTCATGTATATACCTAGCAGGGGAACAGCAGGGTCAAATGGGACCTCTAACCCAAGTTTTTAAAGGAATCTCCATAGTAGTTGCACCAGTCTACATTCCCACCAACAGTGGAAAAAGGTTCCTTTCTCCCCATAGCCTTACCAGCACTTACTGCTGGTTAATTTCAAGATAGCAGCCATTCTTTGTGAAGTGAGATGGAATCTACGTGTTGTTTTAATCTGTATCTCTCGAATGATTAGTGATGTTGAGCAGTTCTTCATATCCTTATTGGTTGCTTTTATTTCTTTCTCTGAAAAGTGTCTGTTCATTTCAGCTGCTCATTTTTTAGTTGGGTCTTTAAATTTGGGATGACTGATTTTTTTTTAAAGCTCTTTGTATATTCTAGATAGTAGTCTTTTTTTCTGAGAAACCACTGAAATAAATAAGTCACAGATGTGTAAATACCATATCTTTTCTCTTGTATGATAAACTAAAGATATAAATGAGTTCTAAAATATATGATGGATATTGTGAAACAGAAAATATTCAAAGGGGTAAGTAAATAGTAAAGGGGTAAATAGCAAGGGGAAAGAAAAAATGTGGTAATATAAAAAGGAAAACAAAGCTTATGTATATAGGGGTGAGAGTTGTAGCGTGGGTAGGAGAATGGGAAAAATGAGAATTAAATTGTGTCATATACTGGTATAAATTCTCAATATTGAATGTGATTATGATGTATATATAATGTACCAATAAAGATTCAAATAAAAAAATAATTTCTGTCCTGAGACTCAGAGGCTCCTTTCTTTGTCACTTTAATTCTTATTTATGTTTTCCAGTAAACAGAAATGTGTACCATTGTTTATCTAGCATCAGAGCTCATTATCCTTTGTTAATGTTTTCATAGCCTTACCATTGGGCCACACATATTTAATGACTTAGTCAACTTGATCCCTTTAAATTAATAGCCTACCAATGGAGACCGCACTGAAGGACCAACACCCACCTCTACATCTAGAGCTCATCAATAAATACTGAGAGACTCTTGGACCCCCTAAGTCAGTCAGGGTAAGAGTTCCTTTGTCTCCACCAAGGTAGGAGCAATGCACCTACTTAGCTTGAAAGAATAGTAGAATGTGGACATTCCACCATTTGTAACTTTTGAAGATTTGGGGCTATCAGCTCTCTCATGGGGAAATAATACAAAAAAATACTTAGGGGATAAGGAACCGCTGACCCGAAACTTGAGAACATCCCAGAGCTGAGCCCCTTGACTTAGCACCTTGTTAATAACACTGAAAATCGTAAGTTGAAAGATTTAATGAGAGTCCCAGTAGTGTAGGAACCCATTTTAAATCTCTAGTCTTGATGCAGTCAGCTCCCATACTATTTTCCTTTCCTGTCTTGCCACTGTCTTTCATAATATATGAGAGAGGAGTTCAGTATCACTGAGTGTATCTTCACTGTATAGATTTCATCTAACTTAGCAGCTTTTTCTGTACCATTGTGGGAAAGGTCTAATTTTTTATTCAATGCACACAAGAGACTGGAAACCTACACAAGACACTGTCACGTAGAGTAACAATTTGATGTCATTAATTTCTTACTTACAGATTCTTTATCACTTTTTAGGAAGGAAAGCAATTTGCTGAAGAGCTTTCCTCAGGGAAGTTTTTACTTCCTTATTTCTCAAACTATAGATCAAGGGATTCAGCATGGGAGTGACCAAGTTGTTCAGGACCTGCACAGTTGCATCCAGCCAGGGGCTAGGGGTTGGCCTTAAGTAGATGAGGACTACAGGCATGTAGAAAAGCAGAATGGCGGTGAGGTGGGCACTGCAGGTGGAGAAGGCACGACGCCGGCCCTCAGCAGAGCGGATCTGAAGAATGGAGTAGATAATGAAGCTGTAGGAGGTGAGGATGAGCAGGAAGCAGCTGAGGGGCATGAGGCCCACACTGATGAACCCCACCATCTCCAGGGCCGAGGTGTCCGCACAAGCCAGCTTCAGCATCACTGGGATGTCACAGAAGTAATAGTCCACTTCCCTGGGGCCACAGTAGGGCAACTGGAAAGTGAGAGTGGTGAGAAAGGTGGCCTGGATGCAGCCAAAAAATGAGGTCCCCATGGCCAAGATGGCACACACTCTGTGGTTCATGATGGTTGTGTAGCGTAGAGGGTGACAGATGGCGACAAAGCGGTCATACGCCATCACTGTGTACAGGAAACACTCAGTGCAGCCCAGGAAGTGGTAGAAGAAGAGCTGGGACACACAGCCTGCATAGGAGATGGCTCGGCTGTTCCCTGAGAGGTAGAACAGCATCTTGGGAGAACTCACAGAAGGGAAAAATATGTCAAAAATGGACAACTTGCATAAGAAGAAGTACATGGGGGTGTGAAGCTGAATGGAGGAGACGATTGCCAGAAGTATGAGCAGGTTCCCTATCAGGGTGAGGGTGTAGAAGCACAGAAATAGGGTGAACAGCATGGTCTCCAGTCCCTCTGTGTGTGGGATGCCCAGCAGGATGAATTCTGTCACTAGTGATTGATTCCTCATCTTCCTTAAAACATTGGGCTTCAGAGCAGACCACCAGACTCCAATGTGTAAACCCTGAAATCAAAGCAAGAAGCTCTCTGGTGGATGTGTTGTTTTCATTTTTAAAAAACACTGATCAACCATTTGCTGTTGGGACACATCTACATAAAAACACAAGGTCAATAAAATTTCCCAGCCATCACTATTGGAAAAGGCAGCAAATAGCATGACCTAGGTTCCTGGACCAGAGCCATCACTGCTGGGAAGAATAAGGAGGTGTGCAAATGAAAGACCCTGAGCCTGCTTTCTCCACTGGGAAGAGCAGCCGGGGGGTCGAACTGAGTTCCATCCTGGGCCTGCCACTGCTGCATGGGAAAACAGAAACTTTTCCCTCTTTTGTGTTTTCCTGACTGTCTCCATCTTTACAGGATGGTGAACTTGGTTTCTACGTTCCCATTCCACTTCCCCTACTCTTGCTTTTGTTCTTTTTTTCTTCTCTTCTTCCTGTATTCTTATAGTTAAAGAAACAAATCACATACAAAAGATAAAGAGTTAGAATTACAGCAGAGTTTTAAACACAAACCTTCAACTCAAGGAGAGTCTGGAGTGAAGTATTTCAGTCCCTAGAAGAAAAAAAAAAAAAACCTCTAACCTAAATTGATGCATCCTGCAACATCATCTTTCAAAATCGTTGGAGGGGGCCAGAGATTTAGCTCAGTGGTTCTGGCACCTGCCTCGCAAGCGCAAGGTCCTGAGATCAATCCCTGGTAACCTCATACAAGGCTGGGTGTGGAGACTCACGCCCACCAGCCATCAATTCCACATACCACAATGCTGGGCGTGGTGGCTCATGCCTGTAATCCCAGCACTCGGGAGACAGAGGAAGGAGGATTGCTGAGTTCGAGGCTTGCCTGGGCTACACAGTGAGCTCAGGGCCAGCCTGAACTACAAAGCGAGACTCTGTCTCAAAAAAAAAAAAAAAAATCTGGAGAAATAAGATACTTTCACACAAAGAACATGGAGAAGTTTCATGAATACCAAAGCATCATTCCAAAGAGTTTAAACAATAAAGACAATGAGAGTCACATCTCCATGAGGTTCAAAAGAATGAAGCCTTTGACAAGGTAAGAAAGTAAATTGGAAAAAGGAAGAAAAAAATTTTTGTGATGCCAGTGATTGATTGAACTCATAACCTGTGTTTGCAAGGGAGCTGGCAGTACCACTGAGCTAAATTCCTATCCCCAAGTGGGCAAGTTGTTTTTTTTTTTTTTAAGTACTCATAAAACAGCCAACACCAGGAAAATGTCAGGACAAGAATAAGTCAACATATATCAAGTATAACTATAAATGTTCATGGCCTCAATTCACCTATTAAGGGAAATATATTGGAAGAATGGATTCAGGAAAAAGGCCCAAACATATGCTGCATTTAAGAAACACAATTCAAAGAGAAATACATAGACTGAAAGTAAAAGGGTAGAAAACAATTCTGTATGTAATAGAAACCCACAAAAACAGTTGTGGCTATTTTAATTGCAGACAAACTAGACTTCAAACCAAAACTAATTAAGAGAGACGAAGAATGTCACTACATTCTGGAACAAGAAACAATCCAAGAGGAAGAGATGACAGTCATAAAAATTCACCAGATACTAGGTACCTATCTATATAAAACAAATTTTAAGGGACGTGAAAAGCACAAATACAAGTGGGGGACTTCTGTATGTAGTGGGGGACTTGAATATCCTATTATCAGAAATAGATCAACTAGACAGAAAATCAACAATAAAATATTAGAACTAAACCAAGCTTTTGAATAAATGTACTTACTTACTAGACATGTACAGAGAATTTCACTCCACAAAATCACATTATTCTCTCGTGCACATGAGTCATTCTCCAAAATAGATCTCATGTTAGCTCATAGAACATGTTTAGGTAAATGAAAAGGAATTGAAGTTATCCCCTGTATACTGTTACCATGGTGAAATGAAATTAGTAGTCAGTAGCAAAAGAATTTTACAAGCACATGGAAACTGGTTAGTTCTCCCCTGAACAACTGAGTCACAGAAAAAAATTAAAGAAGAAATTAGACAGTTTCTACAATATGGGACACAATGAAAACTTCTCTAAGGCAAATTCATAACAGTGAATATCTATACTAGGGAAAAGCAGAGCAATTTCAAACAAATAACAAAATGCTAAACTTCAATTTCTTATGAAAAGAAGAACAAGACAAACTCAAAACTCATGGGAGGACATAAGGCATAGTAGAAATTAATGTAATAGAGATTCAGAGAACCATATGGAAAATGCTCCAACAAATCAGAGTTGGTTGTTTGAAAGAATAAACAAAATCAACAAATCCTTAGCCAAACTTATCTAAAACAGGAAAGAAAAGGCTTAGATTTATGCATTTGGAACAAAAGTGTTGAAATCACAACAGATCTAGCAGAAATCCAGAGGATAATCAACAACACCTACTTTGTGAAACTGTACTCCAATAAGATGAAAGACACACAAGAAATGGACAAATTCCTAGATACATATGAACTACTAAAGTTGAACAAAGAAGACATTAAAGTTCTAAGTACGTCAGTATCAATCAGTAAAATAGAAAATGTAATTAAAAACCTACCAACAAGAAAAAGTCCTGGTACTGATCGGTTCATTGTTGAATTCTACAAGAAATTTAGGGAAGAGCTAATGCAATTACTTCTCAAAGTCTTTAATGAAATTGAAAGGCGAGCAATACTCCCAAATTCATTCCTAGATACAATTATTACCTGGATTCTAAAAGTGGAGAAAGATCCAACCAAAAAAGAGAATGACAGGCCAATCTCCCTAATGAACATAGATTCAAAAATCCTCACACGCCAGGCGTGGTGGCTCACGCCTATAATCCCAGCACTCGGGAGGCAGAGACAGGTGGAATACTGAGTTTGAGGCTTGCCTGGACTACACAGTGACCTCAGTGCCAGCCTGAACTACAAAAGCGAGACCCTGTCTCAAAAAAAAATCCTAACACTTATTTTTTTCAGATGAAAAAGTAGAAACAGCAAACAAACATGAAATATGTTCACCATCACTGGTCTTTTGGGAAATGCAGATGAAAACAACACATATGAAGCATTAAACATGATGCAGAGAGATTTTAGTGCTGAAAATTATAGTTTATGCATAAAATATTAGCAATATTTAATATTATAGTGTAAGTCCTAACTAATACAGCAAGAAAAGAAAACAAAAGGCAAAGGGTAAAGAAGAAAGGAATAAAGACTTTGGTTTTCATAAATAAATTTATATTCAAAATAAATCTAATGAACTGCAATAAATGCTTCTGGAACTAAAACACACATTTATCAAGGTAACAATACAAAATGAACATGTAAAAATATATTACATTTGTTTGTACCAATGATGGTGAGCCTTTAAAAATGAATGCCCAAACTGAAACCAAAAACCTACTTGCTTAATTCAAAGTGCCAACACTGAAATTACAATTAAATCCTGAGGGTTTAATTTACAAAAAAACTCTTAGATTAACATCTTTGATCTTAAAAGAGAAACAAACAACACATGTGCAATAGGTTCACCACCACTGCTGGAAACCTAAACAAATAGTACACTTGTAATAACATCAAAATACATAGATATTACAAACCATTAATAACATATAGAAATGGAGAAACAAACTGTATTTATTGATTCAAGGACCCAGAGTTTATGAAATATTTCCAAATGATCCCATATAATCAATATAACCCCCCATATAATAAATATAACCACTATTTTCTATGTGGTAGCATAAGAACTGCAAAGTTATATTGAAAATGAAAGAATTATAATTCAAAATCCTAAAATAACAAATTTGGAAAGCTTACATCATTAGATTTTAATACCTAATATAATGCTTCAGTAATTGATTACATATTTGTAACAGACTCATAAATAGCTCATTAGAACCCCTTAGAAAACCAAAAAGAGAAGGCTAAAATTTTAACAAGTTATTTAAAGACAAATATAATCTTTTAATTGTTAATCCTAGAATGATTTAGAGAACAACTGAACAAAGATATGTGGAAAAAACCAAAAAATTAACAAATTACAATAATCTTACAAAAACTATATACTTACATGCTCATAGATGGATATGCAAAATATGAAACTGCAAAACCTCTGGAAATAAATAGAAGGATATGTTTGTGATCTTTTTTTGGGAAAAGATATACACTACAATGAAAAAATCCATATTAAAAATCAATACCTTTGAATATTTTCTGTTTCATAATATCTATCATACATTCTAGAATTCATTTACATCTTCAGATTCTCACACCAGTGAAAAGATACAGTATTTGCACATCTGTGATCTATTTATTTCACATATTAGTGTGTCCTTAAGGTATATTCATTTGAGTATAAATGACTCAAACATCATTTTTATGGCAGAGTAATACTCCATTTTATCAAAAACACATCTTCTTTATTCAGGATCCAATTAACGGGCACTTGGATTGTTTCCAAATATGATGTTACAAAAGGAAACAAAGCACGTGTATATGGGAGGGGGTGGTAGGGTGGATAGGGGAATGGGAAAACATTAGAATTAAGTCATGTCATATACTGGTATAAATGTAGCAATATTAAGTGTGATCATGATGTGTATATAAAATGTACCAATGAAGAATTCAATTAAAAATAAAAAAATTAATATCTAAAACAATTTGTAAATAAAACTTTTGGCGTTGAGCCATGAAAGATAGGTAAAGAATAAAGGATTGTAATGAACTGGAAGAGACTTAAAAAAGGGGAATAATTAGAGGCAATGAAAAATCCCCAGCAGGATCCTGGCGTTAAACATAATAATTTTAATACTAATAAAAATGTATTGGTTAAGTTAAAATAAGTTCTTTAATAAGCATAGTAGTGCAAATTTCCTCACTCTTATAAAAATATGGAATACATATAAGGTGTTATCATTATGGGATGCTGTGTAATACATACATGAAATATCTATGTATTATTTCTCACCCATTCAGAATAAAAAGCTAAAAGCTTGAATTTTTTTTTTTTTGAGACAGGGTTTCACTTTGTATTTCAGGCTGGCCCTGAGCTCACTATGTAGCCCAGGCAAGCCTTGAACACAGCAATCCTCCTGCCTCTGCCACCCGAGTGCTGGGATTACAGGGTGAGCCACCATGACTGGCAAAAACTTGAAATTTTAAATGAGACACATTTATTAGAGAATTAAAAAATCACTACTACTGAGAAAACTGACTCAAACTACATAGTTTCCAGAATATTTTTTATAAACAATTTCTCTCTCTGAAGAAATATGGGCCAATATTTGTTCTTAAATGTTTAATTAAAATATACACAGATGCAAAAAAAATCACTCTAAGATACTCAACATCATTAATCAATAAAAATACACATTAAACTACATGAGATACCACTCCTCTGCATCTATTAATATGACCAGGGAAGAAAATTGACAAAATCCAATGTCATGAGAATACAGAGAAACTGTACTTCACCTTCCATGTATTTACTTGAGGAAATGAGAACTTATCATTCCAGGGAAACTTGTCTGTAAGACAGATTCATGATCCTCTTCATTTCTAAATCTTTTGTATTAATCATTTTTGAAGAACTAAAATTCACAATATATGGATGCTAGTAAAAATATGTCAAAGAAAAGTGGGCCAAAACTATGTGCACATATAATGTACATTGTCACAGGCACAACAGCTATATTTTCTACAGTGCTGTGTAAGGTAACCCACATCACTTTCTCTGCTTCTCAGAAGACCACAACACCACAGCCTCAGGAACTGAGATTCGGTGTCATGGGCACCTGTGATGAGAACTCGATCAGATGTCTTCACTTTGGGTTACCTTCTTCAGATTGCCTTTGATACTTTTTTTTTTTTTTTTTTTGAGACAGGGTCTCACTTTTTAATTCAGGCTGGCTCTGAGCTCACTATGTAGCCCAGGCAAGCCTGGAACTCAGCAATCCTCCTGTCTCTGCCTCCCGAGTGCTGGGATTATAGGCGTGAGCTACCATGGCCGGCACTGTGGTTTGTGGTATTGATTGTTGGTGGGCATGAGTCTCCGCGCCCAGCATTTATGTGGTTACTGGGGATTGAACTCAGGACCTTGCACTTGCGAGGCAGGCGCCGGAACCACTGAGCTAACCCTCCGGCCCCTCGCCTTTGATACTTTATCGTGCCTCAGGCATTTGTGGCTTTGAGGGCACAATGAATGTTAAGCAGTTTACCATCCAGATACAATAGCAGTGAGATTGTTTGAAATAGAAATGCCTACATCACTTTCTAGCCTGTTGGGATGGAGAACGTACTTCTATCTAGACTTGCACCATTCATGTTAAGTGTATCTTTTCTTGCCTGTCTCTTAAATCCTTGTAAATGGTAAAACTACTCCACCACCACACTTCAATTATGTAAACACTTCAGGGATTACAGAGATAACTATAGTGAATCTCAGTGTATAAAGCATTAGTTAATAAATAGTAAAAAATTACCAAATCATTTTTGGGTCCTCTTAACAAGTACCTTTTGAAACAAATGCTAATTAAAAACATTTTTAAAAGATGACAAATTGGTGGTGACTATAAACAACTCATTTGTAAATTATTTATGATGAATAACAGTTAATATTGATTGATCATTTGCAAGACAATGGTATTGTGTTGTTTCATTTCATTTTATGCTTCGTAACTGCTTTTAAAATCTAAAATCAACTCTGTTAAGTTTGAAAGGAAACTAAAGCACCAAGAACTTTGATCATGATCACACAACTGGAAAATGACTTCATTACAGGTAAAAGGCAGGTCTGACTCCTCAGCCAGTGCTTGTACGATATGTGCTGTGAGAGCTCTCGTGGAGGCCTTTTGTTTAGAGCAACAAACACAGTAGTCCTCTCTAAGGCCATTTAGGTTTATATGCCTAGATATATTTGGTCACAGCTGACCAAATCAAAGGAAATCATATTTTGGTTCAATAATATTGTTCTCAACTAGCTCTGAGGCTATGTAGAGGCCTATTTGCTTCAAAGAACCATCTCCCCCTCATGCAAGTGCCTAAGGGTACTTGACAGTATGCAAGATCTTCATACCTGCTTTTCCACTTCCACCCTTCTTTGATGCAGTCCCCTCTCTTGTGGGAAGAAACCTGGGCTTTGGCCTCTGAAGACTGACACCTCCTTATTCTGTCATTTTGGGAGGCTGAGGAGAGTTATGTGTTCAGAAGAAGAAGGTTGGAGAACTTGGTTTTCTCTACAAGAAAGATTCTAGCATTTTATGTTGTACTTTGCAGTGCCAGTTTGATGCTATGTAGGCATGTTGTTCTTTTCCACATTGAAAGACCAGTAAGACTATGGAGCCCATAAAAGCTTAAAATTCAGTTTAGTATGAAAGAAGAAAAAAATAAAAAACACAGTGAAACAACTTTATTTCTGAGTGAATTCAACACACTGTAAGCATCTAGGTATGGATTAAAAGTCATACTTTCATGGATGTGAGGAAGGAAATTGCTGATTGCAATATGAGATCATCTCTTATGTTCATCAATTTAACATGGTTTTGGGATTCCCTGATTTCATTGCACAGTTCATCTTTTTAGTATATGTGAGTAGACCTAATGCTTTGAGTACAATAGATCTTATTCACTTCTAAAATAAGAAGTATTACTACTATAGTTATAACAGTAGGAATAACAATAATAACAGTTTAATGTTATTTTGATGCATTCTTTAAAAGAGATGCAAGAGTGAAGGCCAGAATGACAATGAAGATGGTCCCTTAAGATTTAGCAGCTCATGCAGACACTTTTTTGTACTGATCATAATTAAAAAGCATTTAGTGGGTGGAGGGTTCTGGGGTGGGTAGGGGATTGGGGAAAAAATGAGAATCAAATTGTGTCATATACTGGTACAAATTCCCAATATTGACTGTGATCACAATGTGTATATACAACGTACCAATAAAGATAATTTTTTTAAAAAAAGCAAACTGAAAACTTGAGTTAGGTTGAAATTTATGTCCAGCCAATGTGGGAAATGCTTTAGGTTACATAGACTCTTTTACCTCCTACTGTAAATCTAAGGGAAAAGTAATATCCATTCTATTCATTCAGAAAATAAAACCACAAAGAACTTAAGTAAATTAAACAAATTTCTACATCTGTGAAAGAGAAGAGTTGAATTGCATATGTACAACACAGAGAATTCCACTTAGAATAGTTATTAATTCTGGCTTCCTAAAATTCACCAATAAATAATGATAACTTTCAATGATATTTGCTTTTTATAAGGCAGTTTTGTGCTTTCCTAATTACTTCTTGCAAAATTAGTTTAACATATGGCAATGAACTCTAATTTTCAAATAGGGATCCTGAAATTTTAGCTTGTCTAAAAGCAACAAATGAAGAGCAATTCATATCAAATCACCTGACACCAAGTTCAGTGTTCTGTCCTCTACACCAGTACTGCCTCCAGAAAACTGATAAACAGAGCAAGGATGAGAAAGAAAATCATTCAGGTTACTTCTGCAGATTTGGAGAAGTCTCCTGGTATGCTTGTAGCCATTACTGGTTTTTATCTACTGTTCCCTCAGTGGTTCTGGCACCAGGTTACAGCTTAGGAGAGTAACACAAATCCCTTAAGATCATATTATATCAGAGTAAGTGGATCCCAGAGGTCCAGGATAACTTCACAATCTGAAGATGATTCTCAAGAGTGTATCTCAGATTATGGTGTAACCTAAATGCAATTTCCACTGTATTTGTTCTGTTCCAAGATAGCCTTTATCTTTGTTTCACTCCTACTTCTGAGTCTCCAAATTTATTAAGAATACAAACTTTCTTGATCCATATGACTAGTACAGAATGATTTTATCTATGAAATTAGATCTCTTTAAGTGGTTGATAAAATTTTAGTCTTAATTTCTTGCATTTATAGTAACACAAATACATTTACATAAAACAAACATTCATGAACTCCTTAGGGAAAGAATAAGTGAAGTGTTTGGGGAAAGAATAGTTAACATGGAGTGGAGTTGACATTTCCCTTGCCCCATATGCCAAGTTACATGAATTTAGAGTTCTCTCAGGTCAGCCAGGCTCTGATAAAAACTTAGAAAAATAGATTTAAGTCATTAATTTCTCTGTTAGTTTCTTTGTTTTTGCAAGTGTATTCCCCTCATGCATACATTATCTTTTTTGTTCCTTCATTTCTGAATTTTATGTTCTCATTATTTGCACTTAATAGATGCCATGAATGCCTCTTTTTTTACTTTTTCAAGAATATATTTAAGAGATGTTACATAAATATATGAAATGGTCAAAGTGCTAATTTCATGAAGAGCATGTTTATTTCTTTTTTCACTGAAGATTTTACCTCACAGTTGTGTTTAGATTTAATTTTGACTGCCATAATAGGATATGATAAAAAATGCACTTGATTTTCATATAGAAGTGAAGTGATGAATATGACACAAGTGAAAAATTTTGTTATCCAGATGTCGATTTTGGCTAATGGGAGCTGAAATCTGTGAAATTTTTCTAAGAATGAGTCAGGAATTCCCCAGCATGGTTAATCTGTGGTACTACAAACTGGGGCATCTGTATACAATCTCCTGTTCCCATTTGGTAAAGGCCGTCCACAAAGAAAGCTCCTAGAATTCTTAGTTGGCACCCACAATGGTAGAGAAAGCTCCAAGATAATTTCTCTTTAATAATGGGATTAAGGCAAAGATATTCTCTCACATGCAACAGGTTATTCTGTTAAACATTGCACTAGAAAGAATAGAATTTGCACATGATTCAACAATAACCCCTGAGATGCATCCAAACTGGTCAGGGTGCATGATCTTCCTGATAATCCTCTCTGTCCTGTTGGCCAGTAACTTATTCAGGATTTTTGCACCTATTTTCATTAGAGAGATTGGCCTGTAGTTCTCTTTCTTGGTTGGGTCTTTCCTTTTAGGATCAAGGTAATAGTTGCTTCCAGGAATGAATTTGGGAGTGTTGCATCCTTTGCAATTTCATTAAAATGTTTAGGAAATGGTAGTGTTAGCTCTTCCCTAAATTTCCAGTACAAAAGTCA
Organism: Thryonomys swinderianus; assembly: GCA_004025085.1. Lineage (NCBI taxonomy): Eukaryota > Metazoa > Chordata > Mammalia > Rodentia > Thryonomyidae > Thryonomys > Thryonomys swinderianus. Next base: position 21,911 of record PVIC010007782.1, on the reverse strand, counting down.
AAGATAGAACCCATGAGAAGATCAAACACAATGCTCTGCCAATTCTATCTAACAAATTCCTTGACTATCTTTGATTTTGGGAAGAACCCAAAGGAAAGAATTTGGTTGGATCTTTGACCCTTTTCCTATCTTTGATTCCTGCTTTACCTCTCACCCCCTCCCTTCTTATTGTTTTTCTTTCTACATTGCCATCATTGGATTGTGATGCCATGTTTCTTATTCTAAACCTGTAACACAAATAGGAACAGGGAGAAATATAGCAGAGGAAGAAACAAAGACAAGGCTCAAATTTCCAAACCTGGGGTTTCCCTAGATGCGGTGAGTTAAACCAATTGAAATGTAAAAAAGGCAGGACATCTATTCAGCTTGCCCTTTGTAGTTGCAATTTGTGTTTGCTGCTGGGTCCTTATAAAATAAAGCCTAACCTCAATACATACGATGCCTAGTTAGATTTATTTCATTGTAATTTTTTCAGAGACTAAAATGCTTATTTAAAACTAACTAGAACACCTGGAAAATGAGATAACATCTTGTAAAACCCCTATAAAAGGGAGAGCATGTCTGAGCTTGAGGCAAGATTTCCAAAACTATTCTTAGGTTGAAGTTCAGTCCTTCTAGAAGCAAATTCTTATTTTATCCAACTTCCATGACTCCATGGCTTTCTTTCTCATTTACTCACAGAAAGCCTTGTAGGCAAAATAACAAAAAATGTAAAGGGGAGGACTCTAAACCACAGGTGTACTGTGAGCTGAATATCTAACCTTATAAGATAATAATAGACTTGACAGTCATTCTTGGCTGCATTACAGATTACAAATTCAAATTTTCTTGCACTGAAAAACAATAGAGCTCTTCATCTTTTCTTCAGAATCTTCTTTTCACTCATTTGGAACTGAGCAACACCCCAGGATCAACCTCTTACGCAGCAACCTGTCAATCATATTCTGAAAGAGCGAATGTGAGGTAGCCTAGGCCCAGGATCTTTTTCAAATCCTTGAGCCCAACCTGTTCAGTGCCTTGTCATTTTCCTTCCCACTTGCACTATTCTCCTTTCTCCCAGGATGAGTCCTGGCATTGTGAGCTAAACTTCATGCTTTAAAGTTTATCAAATTTAGTTGCTTTTTATGTACTTTTGTATGCAAAAGCCAGATTGTTCATCACACCCAAGAACCTGGAGACACATCTGAGACATAGTAATCCATGGTAACATCTACAGGGAGCCAGATAGGAGGTAAAAAGGGGCATGGTAACTATGAAGATCTCAATTTTTGTAAATTCACCAAAAAGCTTATTTTTTACTTTCTTCTCTTTTCTGGTCTCTAATCCTGTTAATGTTCTATCTGTATTGGTTATTCAGGAGAGGCAGGGAACTGAAGGGTAGAGGAGCCTAGCATGTCCCACCCCTGTGTGGAATCATGCAGCCGCCCTGGTTTGAAAGACACACCATCTTGCAGGGTCGTAAGGCTGTGTGTTGATCCTCCTGGAGAGATATGTTTTCTTAGAGCTGCTCGGGGTTGCTCCTCTTATACTAGCCCTCTTCCTCCCTCTGTCTTGCTTGGTTCTGCTATTATTATAATCATTTTGACTTCAGGTTTATTCCCATAGCTGTTAGCTAACTTTTCACTATGAAGTTTTCACTTCCCAGGAAACTTATACCCCATTTTGGCACAAGACTGAGAATGAAGGGGATTTGGGAGTCAGCAGAAAGGACCAGGGAGAGGGAAAGTACTACAAAAGGTTCAAATTTAATGGTAGTTCCTGCCTTGCAACTGGTGCAGTGGGGTCCAAAATCTTACTTGTCCTAGCTTAATAGAGGCACAGACTGCTTTCCTAGTTTGTTTCTCTTTGATCCTAGAGACCTGTCCCCACCTTTTAAACTGCTCCCAACTAGATTCCTTACCAATAATAGTTTCCTCAGTTTTGCAAGCAAGCAAGCAAGCAAGCTCACTCTACCAGCCCTACTTGTAATGGTTGTGAAAATATTTACTGGGTCCTAGAACGGCTTCTCTCCCATATTGTGAGATAAAATTAAAGGTCAGTTGTCAAATTACCTCTGTCAGCCAGGCTCCCCAAAAGACAACTGCGCAGGGAAGTTTATCAGGGTTTTATTGAGGGGAACACTTACTACTTCTTCTTAGAAAGGCATACCATGATGTTGGGTTATTCTATAACTGGATAGTGGAATGCACCCAATAGGCCATCCTACCTTCAGTCCTCCTAATGAGATGGGTTGCAGCCAGATAGGAAGATGCAAGGATCTGAGGGAAGTGAGGCTGGTGTTCTCAAAAGGCTAGAGAGGGCTGGAATCTGAATTCCAAGGAGTTTTCTAAGCTGATTTCATGGTAATATCAAAATAACCCATAGCAATAATTAGAAGATATATAATCAAGCTGCCCAGGGGCACTCTGTCCTTCAAACTTCCGACAACCCATGTTCTAGTTGCTAGGGACCTGGCCAACCTGGCTACACTGGATCTGATTTTATTTCAGGGAGTTGATCTCCAAGCATGGTATAATGGTGCTCCAAGAACAACTCTCAGGGCTACTCCAGTAATCACTCAGCTGAAGGACCATAATCTACAGCCTCACAGAAGACAGCATTACCTTAAAAGAGAAAGCTAGGAAGTAGATAAAGCCAACTTTTGAAAAAATTTTGGCTACAGAATTGCAAGTGCCATCCCAGTTCAGTGTAACATCATTTTAGTCAATAGTGAAGCCCTTGAGAAAATATTGCCCAGTGCAAGATCTCAAAATTATCAAGGAGGCATTAGTGCCTATTCCTCACAGGAATAGGCCCATACATCCTTTTTGGACAGATTCAGGAGACAGACACTATCTGGCTCTGTTTCTGGCCTCAAGGATGCCTTCTTTACTATTTCCACTAACCTCAGTCCTCAATATTTGTTAAATTCATCTGCATGGTATAAAACTCAAGCTTTTTGAGGCACCAAGAGATAGATCATAAACCTCAATTACCCAAAATCAGTGGATGGCCCCAAGTTTCTTTAAAAAAAATCAACCAAGTAAAATATTTCCCTGCTTAACAAAAATCAGTCCTGTTCTAGAAATGAATTCCTTTTCTGCCTCCCTTGTGTGCCTACTTTTGTACTCTCTTGCTTGCCACAGCTCACACATGTGTGAACTGTTAAAAAATAATTTCTATCCTGTGACTCAGAGGCTCCTTTCCTTGTCACTCTAATTCCTACTTATGTATTCTAGTAAACAGAAACTTGCACCCTTGTTTATCTGGCATTAGAAAACATTGTCCTTTATGAATGTTTTTAATAGCCTTATCATTTGGGTCACACATAATGACTTAGTCAATTTTATTCTTTTCAATTAACAGTCATAAAATTACTGATAAGGACCCCAGTCAAGGACCAACACCCACCTTCACCTCCATAGCTCATCTATAAATCTCAAGAGATTTTTTTTTGCCTCCTAAATCAGGCAGGGCAAGAGTTCCTTCATGTCCACCCAGGTAAGATTAAGGTCCGTATTTATCTAGAGAGAATTGTATAAGAGTGACACTGTACCATTTGTAACTCTTAAGATTTTGGGACCAGGTCTCTCACTTGAAAAATGAAAAGAAAGTAGAGTTCAGGGAAATGGAACCACTCACCTGAATCTGGACGTCATCTCAGAGTCAACCTGCTGACTCAAGCCCTTGTCCATAACACCATCAATCATACTCTGGAAGACTTAATGAGAGGCCCAATAAGCCAGGCACCCATTTTAAATCTTTAGTCTTAGTGAACTCAGTGCCCATACTATTTTCTTCTCCCCTCTTGACATTTCCCTTTGTAGGATATGAGACAGGAGGTCAGTGGCTCTGAGGATACCTTCACTCTCTAAACTTTAACAACCTTTGCTGCTTTTTTTTGTACCATTGTGTGCAATGTCTAATTCTTTATTCAGTGCACACAAGAGAATGAAAACCTATCCAGGACACTATCAAACAGAGTAACAGCTTGATGTCATTAATATCTTATTTATAGATCCTTTATCACTTTTTAGAAAGGACAACAGCTTGCTGAAGAGCCTTCTTCAGGGAAGTTTTTACTTCCTTATTTCTCAAACTGTATATCATGGGGTTCAACATAGGGGTGACTAGGTTGTTCAAGACCTGTACAGTTGCATTAAGCCAGGGGTTTGGAGTGGGCTGCAAATAGATGAGGACTACAGGCATAAAGGCGAGGAGGATGGCAGTGAGGTGGGCACTGCAGGTGGAGAAGGCACGATGTCGGCCCTTAGCAGAAGGAATCTGCAGAATGGAGTAGATAATGAAGCTGTAGGAGGTGAGGACAAGCAGGAAGCAGCTGAGGGGCATGAGGCCCACACTGATGAACCCCACCATCTCCAGGGCCGAGGTGTCCGCACAAGCCAGCTTCAGCATCACTGGGATATCACAGAAGTAATAGTCTATCTCCCGGGGGCCGCAGTAGGGCAACTGGAAGGTGAGAGTGGTGAGAAAGGTGGCCTGGATGCAGCCAAAAAATGAGGTCCCCATGGCCAAGATGGCACACACTCTGTGGTTCATGATGGTTGTGTAGCGTAGAGGGTGACAGATGGCAACAAAGCGGTCATATGCCATCACTGTGTACAGGAAACACTCAGTGCAGCCCAGGAAATGGTAGAAGAAGAGCTGGGACACGCAGCCTGCATAGGAGATGGCTCGGCTGTTCCCTGAGAGGTAGAACAGCATCTTGGGAGAACTCACAGAAGGGAAAAATATGTCAAAAATGGACAGTTTACATAAGAAGAAGTACATGGGGGTGTGAAGCTGAATGGAGGAGACGATTGCCAGAAGTATTAGCAGGTTCCCTATCAGGGTGAGGGTGTAGAAGCACAGAAATAGGGTGAACAGCATGGTCTCCAGTCCCTCTGTGTGTGGGATGCCCAGCAGGATGAATTCTGTCACTAGTGATTGATTCCTCATCTTCCTTAAAACATTGGGCTTCAGAGCAGACCACCAGACTCCAATGTGTAAACCCTGAAATCAAAGCAAGAAGCTCTCTGGTGGATGTGTTGTTTTCATTTTTAAAAAACACTGATCAACCATTTGCTGTTGGGACACATCTACATAAAAACACAAGATCAATAAAATTTCCTGACTGGACTCTGAACTTTTTATTTTAATCAAATTGAAGTAAAATTGCTGCAGTTTATATTTTTTCACTAAGTACAATCTTAACTTAGATAATAAAAATCACATTTTCAGGAAACTCTGAAAAGTAATCAGAATGAGCCAAATTGAGAAAGTAAAATCTGGAAACGAAACTTAAGCAAAAGAGAGTTTGTACTATTTCTTTTGTTTTAATTGAATTCTTTATTGGTACATTTTACATACAGCTGACAATCACACTCAACACTGGGGAATTTGTATCATTATATGGCACAAGTTAATTCTCATTTTTACCCATATCCCTACCCACCCTAAAACCCCCCACCCCTATGTACATGTGCTTTCTATCTTTACTTTTCTTGTTTTGAGCTGAAGTTGGGCTAAAATTACAGAATTGCAAAGTGGCTATCCAAGATAATGAAATTCTAATAATTTACTCTTCTTTTCGACTGGGGAACTTGATAAAGGGGGCCTCTTTCATCAACATGTGTCAAGAAATCCATGTTATTTCATCTCCCTGTGTGTACTTTCTTTCCCCTTTCTTTTTGCCTTCTTCCTCAATTCTGTACTCCCAATTGTGCTCCAAGAAGTACCAGCTTGGGAGCAATGTGTCAATAGCACAAGAGTACAAAACTCGCAGAGAAACTTCAACTTTTGGACAGAGGATTTCTGAAAGGAGGCATATCCCTCTGTGTGTGTGTGTGTGTGTAGTGTAGTGTATATTAATGTAAACAAGGGGATTTTGGAAGAGAGCAAAGACAAGACTTTCTCTAAACTGCAAATATATTTCCTGAGAAATGCTACAAGAATCAGAACATTTAACAACAGTAAGTTTTTGTTGTTGTTATGTTCTTGTTTTTTTTTTTTTCTAGTTTGTTTTTGGAGGTAAAATCTTGCTCTGTAGTTTAGGATGGCTTTGAACTTACTATGTAGTCTAGGATGGCCTTGAACTTGTAGCAATGCTCCTACTACAGGCTCTCAAGTGTTGAGAATAGTCATGCATCACCATGCCAAGCAACTAAACAATTTGAAATACCACGTGTGTCTCCAGTTAACCTCAAAGGGAAAAAACCTCACACTACTTTTGAAGGGCATACATGATGCAGTATGGTAGACATTTTCATAGCTAAATTCTAATATTGTTTGTAGAAAGCAAGAGGAAAAACTTGTCTGCTTCTATGCTCCATTAAAGAAGACAAATAATTATTCCTAAAAGTTTGGTATCATAATTGAGTCAAATGACATAATAGAAAAAGTTTACTAATGCAATCTGAAATTACTCAACATGCAAAATGTACAAGCAAACATGAAAATATAACCAATTCTCAAGAGAAGAGATGACCAACAGATATTAAGTCTGAGGTGACCCTGATGTTGGAATTATCACAAATAAGTATTCCAGGAAGAATAGGTAAGCATATGAGAAATGAATAGAAGGATACATGTTCTTTGAAGAAGCATATTAGGTATACACATTGATGCAGTTATTGATTTAGTGCTGAAAATTGTAGATACACAAAATATTAGAAAAATTTGATATTATATTGTAAATTCCAACAATCCAGCAAGAAAGGAAATGCAGCAAGAAAGGGGGAAAGGAGGCAAAGGATAAGAAAACAGGAATAAAGACTTTTCCAAAAGTATTTACTTTCAAAATAAAACTCACACGCTACAGTAAATGCTTCTGAAATTAATAAGTAGATTTATCAGTGTAAGCTAGTACAAAATCAGCATACTGCATTTTATTGTACCAGTGATGGCAAACCTTAACAAAATGAGAGCCCATACTGAAACCAAAAACGTACTTATTCATTGCCAAGTGCCAATACTGCAATTAAATCTCAATACTGATGTTTAATTTAGAAAAAGAAAATAAACCTCATAGGTTAACATCTCTTGTTCTAAAAGAAACAAATAAATCCATGTGTAATAGATTAACTACCACTTCTAGAAAATGAATTTAAAACAAATAGAGCACTTATAATAACATCAAAATATTTAGATATTATAAATCATTAATAAGAACATATAGAAAAGGAGAAACAAACTGTATTTATTGATTGGAAGACTAAGTGCTTATGAAGTATTCCCAAATGAAACAACATAATCAGTGTAACCCTGTATGAACCTCAGTTGCTATTTCCTAGATATTAGCATACTGATTATAAATTATATTAATAATAATGACATAATTCAAAAACAATTCTGAAATGACAATTTGGAAAGCTTGTATACTATGTTTTAATACCTAATATAATACATTAAGATTACATATTTATAACAGACACACACATATCTCATAAGAACCCAGTAGAAAACTGAAAAAGAGGACTACAAATATAGTCAATAGACTTTTAACAAATTATTAAAGGCAAACATATCCTTTTAATTGTTAATCTGGGAATGACTTATGGAGCAAGTTAACCTCCATATGTTAAAAAAAGTTACTGGGCCAGAGGGTTAGCTCAGTGGTTACGGCGCCTGCCTCGCAAGCGCAAGATCCTTAGTTCGGTCCCCGGAAACCACATACAATGCTGGGTGTGGAGACGCCCACCAGCAATCAATACCACATACCACAGTGCCAGGCATGGTGGCTCGCGCCTGTAATCCCAGCACTCGGGAGGCAGATGCAGGAGGATTGGTGAGTTCGAGGCTTGTCTAGGCTACATAGTGAGCTCAGAGCCAGCCTGAACTACAAAGTGAGACCCTGTCTCAAAAAAACAAAACAAACAAAAAAAAAAAACTGCTGACAAAGAAAAGTCTTGATCCTGATGGCTTTACCAATGAATTCTACAGAACTTTTAAAGTAGAGTTAATGGCACGACTTTTCAAACTCTTTAATGAAACTGAAAGGGAATCAGCACTCCCAAATTCAGTCCTGAAGGCAACAATTACTATATTCCAAAACGAGAAAAAGACCCAACCAAAAAAGAAAACTACAGGCCAATCTCCCTGATGAACACTGATGCAAAAATTCTCAATAAGATACTGGCAAATAGAAGACAGAGAATCATCAAGATCATATACCCTGGCCAAGTTGGATTCATCTCAGGGATTTAAGGGTGGTTCAACATACTTAAATCAATAAACACTACACTGTGGTAACAAACTCAAGAAGAAAAACCATATGGTCATCTCAATAGATGTAGAAAAGGTGTTTGACAAAAAGCAACACATATTCATGATCAAAACTGCAGAGAAAATTGGAATAGATGGACTTTACCTCAAGCTAATGAAAACAATTTATGAGAAACCAATAGCCAGTACCATACTAAATGGTCAAACACTGAAACTTTCCACACCAAGATCAGAAACAGGATAAAGATGTCCACTATCCCCATTCCAGTTCAGTTTAGTACTGGAAACATTACCCATAGCAATTAGATAGAAGAAAGAAACAAAAGAAATAAAGATAGGAAAGGAAGAAGTTAAATGACCTTTATTTGTCGATGACATGATACTCTATATAGAAGATCCTAAAAACTCACCCAAAAGGCTGCTAGACTTAATTGGCAAAATTAGCAGCATAGTTGGATACAAGGTCTATGCTCAAAAATCAATAATTTTTGTGCAGACTTGATAAAGAAGATGTGGGGTTTTTAGTATTACTCTGCCTTAAAGAATGACAAGTTTGAGTCATTTATACTCAAGTGAATGTACCTTCACTCATAAGTGAAATAAATAAGTCACAGATGTGTAAATATCCTATCCATTCTCTGCTATGAGAAACTGAAGATGTTAATGAGTTCTAGAATGTATGCTGGATACTGTGAAACAGAAAATATTTAAAGGGAAATGTGGTGGAGGAGTGAGTAATGAGAGGTAAAGAAAAACTGATGGTAATAAAAAAGGGGAACAAAGCTAATGTATTTAGGGAGTGGGGGGTTGTGGGGTGGGTAATGGAATAGGAAAAAATAAGAATTAAATTATGACTTATACTGGTACAAATTTCCAATATTGAGTGTGATCATGATGTGTATATACAATGTACCAACAAAGATAAAAAAATTTTTTAAAATGAATAACTTTTGTATACATAAACAGCAGAATCATGGAGAGAGAAATTGGGGAGTCAATTCCTCACACCATAGTATCCAAAAAATAAAATACCTAGGAATCAATCTAATAAAGGTGAAAGACCTCTACTCTGAAAACTACAGCACTCTTAAAAGGAGATAGAAATAGAAATGAGAAAATGGAAAGACACCCCTTGTTCCTGGGTAGGGAGAACCAATACTGTCAAAATAGCAATGCTCCCACAACTACTATATAGAGTCAGTGCAATCCCAATTGAAATCCCAACAGCGTATTTCACAGATCTACAGAAAATAATCAAAAAATTCATCAGGAACCACAAGAGACCTAAAATAGCAGAAGCAATTCAAGGCAACAAAGACATGGTGGGGGATATTATGATCCCCAATTTGAAACTATACTATAAAACCATTGAGATAAAAACAGCATGGTAATGTGAAAATAACAGACTGTAGGATCGGTGGAACAGAACAGAAGATCCAGAAACTACTTCAGGTACAATAAACTACTTCATCTGTGACAAAGGAGCCAAATATCATCAGTGGAGGAAAGACAGCCTCTTTAACAAATGGTACTGGAAAAACTGGGTTTCAACCTCCCAAAGACTAAAGCTAGGCCTATTTCTTTCACCACAGACTAAACTAAAATCAAAATGGATTTAAAACCTATATATTAAAACAGAAACACTAAACTTGCTGCAAAATAGGTTAGGTAGAACTCTTGGAGACTTTTGCCTAGGGAAAGACTTTATGAACAAAACCTTGCAGCATGAGAATTAGCAGAAGGAATCAACTGGGATCTCATCTTATTAAAAAAGCTTCTGCACAGCAAGAGAAACTACCAGCAGAGCAAAAAGACAACCAACAACATGGAAAAATTTTTACCAGCTGTTTCTCAGACAAAGGGCTACTACCTAGAATATATAAAGAGCTTAAAAAATCAGCCCCTCCAATTTAAAGACCCAATTAAAAAATGGGCAACTGAAATGAACAGACACTTTTCAGAGGAAGAAATAAAAACAACTAAGAAGCTCAACATCACTGGTCATTTGAGAGATGTAGATAAAAACAACACTGAGATTCCCTTTCACTCTACAAAAAATCGACTGCTATCACGGAATCAACCAACAAGAAATGCTAGAGGCTGCAGGGAGAAAGGAATTCCTCTCCAGTGCTGGGGGAATGTAGACTGGTGCAACCACTGCGGGGATCAGTGCGGAGATTCCTCAAAAAAATTAGGATTAGAGATCCCATTTGACCCTGGTATTCCCCTGCTAGGTATATACTTGAACAAATTAAAAGATTCATATAACAGCCACATATGTGCATCCACGTTTATAGCAGCTCAGTTTGTGACAGCCAAACTTTGGAAACAACCCAAGTGTCCATCAACTGGAAACTGGATAAAGAAGATATGGTTTTTTTAAAAAATAAAATGGAGTATTACTCTACAACAAAGAATGACAAATTTGAGTTGTTTATACTGAAATGAACATACCTTGAGAACATACTAATAAATGAAGTAAATAGGCCCCAGATGTGTAAATACTGTATCTTTTCTCTGGTATGAGAAACTGAAGATGTAAATGAGTTCTAAAATGTATTATTGTGAAATAGATAATATTCAAAGGGGAAAAAGGGTAGAAGTGAGTAAAAAAGGGAAAGAAAAAATTTAATGATTTAATAAAAGGAAGCAAATGTTATGTACATGAGGTGGGGTTGGCAGGGAAATGGGAAAAATGAGAATTAAATCATGCCACATACTGGTGCAAATTCTCAGTGCTGAGTATGATCATGATATGTATATAAAATGTACCAATGAAATCAATTTTTAAAATCCATATTAAAAACATTAATACTGAAAAACTACCTAAAAATTAAAACTTTTTGGATTGATTCATGAACAATAGCTAAAGCAAAAAGGACTGTAATGAACAGGAAGAGACTTTAAAAAATAGAATAATTGGAGGCAACTAAAAATCCACAGTAGAATTTTGGCATGAAAACTATAACATTAATACTATTAAAAAAGATATTGGCTGATTTAAAGTATGCCTTTTAATAAGCATAGTAGTACAAATTCCTTTCCCATGATAAACATATGGAATTCATGTAAAGCATTAACACTACATGATGCTGTGTATTATGTCTATATATGAAATATCTGTATATTATTTTTCATTGATTCAAAATAAAAAGTTAAAAACTTTAAATTTTGAGTGAGACACATTTATTGAAAATTGAAAAATAACTGACACTGGGAAAACTATCACAACCTACATAGTTTCCAATTTTTTTTTTTTTTGAGACAGGGTCTCGCTTTGTAGTTCAGGTTGGCTCTGAGCTCACTATGTAGCCTAGGCAAGCCTCGAACTCAGCAATCCTCCTGCATCTGCCTCCCGAGTGCTGGGATTACAGGCATGAGCCACCACACCCGGCACTGTGGTATGTGGTACTTACAGCTGGTGGGCATGAGTCTCCACACCCAGCATTGTATGTGGTTACCGGGGATCGAACTCAGGACCTTGTGCTTGAAAGGCAGGTGCCGGAACCACTGAGCTAACCCTCCGGCCCTCCAAAATATTTTTAGAAACAATTTATTTCCCTGAAGAAAAATCTGCAAACATGTTTTATCAGGTATTTCATTAAAAAACATATACAAATTGCAAAAATCATGTAAAAATACTTAACATCATCAATCAATAGAAACAAAAATTAAGCCACAGGAAATACCTCTTCTGCATCTATAAGGATGAGCAGGGAAGAAAACTGAAAAAAAGCAGTGTCATAAGAATATGTATTCAAGGGAAATGAGACCTTACCAGTGCAGAGAAACTTGTCTGTAAGGCAATAAATTTGTGATCTTCTTCATTGCTAAGTCTTTTTAAAGAATCATCTTTAAAGAACTAAAACTCTACTAGCTCACAATATATAGATGCTAGTAAAAAATGTCAAAGAAAAGTTAGCCAAAAACTATGTGCACATATAATGTATGTTGTCACAGGTACAATAACTGTATTGTCCACAGTGCTGTGAAAGGAAACCCACATCACATTCTCTGTTTCTCAGAAGACCACAGCACCACAACCTCAGGAACTGACATTTGGTGTTTGTACACAGTGTCATGGACACCTGCGATTAGAACTTGATCAGATATCATCACTTTGGTCACTTTCTTCAGATCACATTTGAGACTTTCTCATGACTCATTCATCAGTGGCATACATGGGGGCAATGAAAGTTAAGCAATGCCATTTACCATCTAGATACACTAGCAGTGAGATTATTTGAAATGGAAAATGGCTACATCACTTTCTAACCTGTCAGCATGGAGAATGGCCTCCAATCTGGACTTGCAGGTTTCATGCTAAGTTGTCTTTTCTTGCCTGTGTCTTTTTTGGTGAAGTCCTTGCATAAGGTAACACTGCTCCACCACCACACTTCATTTCATGTAAATACTTCAGGAACTACAGGAATAGGTACAATGAGCCTCACTTATAATGCATTACTTAATAGGCAGCACACAATTAATAAATCACCTTTTGCATCCTTCTAACAAATTCCTCGTGAAAGAAATGCTAATTAAGTACATTTTTAAAAGATGACAAATTGGTGAGTTACTATAAGTAACTCATTTATAAATTATTTATGATGTATAACAGTTAATATTGATCCATCATTTACAAGACAGTGGGGTTGTGTAATTTCATTTTGTTTTCTTTATACTCAGTAGCTCCTTTTAAAGTCAACTCTGTTAAGCAGAAAAGGAAACTAAAGCAACAAAAGCTTTGATCATGATTTGAGCACAATTAAGACCTTGATTACACAATTGGAAAATTACAGGTAAAGGGCAGGTTTGACTCCTCAACTAGTGCTTGTAAGACATGTGCTGTGAAAGATTTTGTGAAGCCTTCTGTTTAGAGGAACAGACACAATAACCCTTTCTCTAAGGCCACTTGGGTTTATATCCTTAGGTTCATTTGCTCACTTTTGATCAAATTAAAGAAAGCCCATACTTTGGTTAAAAGGAAAAAAAAATATTCTAAGCTAGGCCTGCAGCAATGGAGGGGCCTATTTGTTTCAAGTCACTGTTTCTCCTCACATAGGTGGGTAAGCGCCCTTTACGGTTCAAGCGCAGACATGGTGTAGCTCTCCATACCTACTTTCCCATTCCCAGGCTTCTTTGATTCACTTCTCCTTGTAGGAATAAACTTGGCCTCTGGCCTCCTGACCTTCAGAATCTGATTGGGACGGTACTCAATGCTCAATCTGTGAGGGCTGACACTTCTCTATTCTGTCACTTTAGAAAGGCTGAGGAGAGGACAAGGTTTTGGTTATGTGTTCAGCAGGAAGAAGTGTGGAGAAATTGGTTATCTCTACAAGAAAGATTCTAACATTTAAAAGTCTATTTGGCAATGTTAATTTTATATTATCTATGTAGGCATATTGTATGCTTTTACACACTGAAAGAGCAATAAAAGACTGTGAACCTAATAAAAGTTTAGAGTTCAATTTAGAATGGAAATAAAAAAGAGATGAAAAACCTTCCACAAAACAAGTTTTCTTCTGAAGGAGTGAAGTTGCCACACTGTAAGCATCTAAGGATGAAATAAAGACATTCTTTCAGGGATGTGAGGTAGATTTTTGATTACAGTATGAGGTCATCTCTTACATTCACCCTTTGTATCCTAGAACTTTGGGATTCTTTGCTTCTATTGCACAGTTCATCTTTTCAGTATATGTGAATAGACTCAAAGCTTTAAGTATGATAGAACTAATAAACTTCTAAAATAATATTTATCACTATAGTTATACTGGTAAAATTAACAATAATAACAGTTTAATGTCATGTTGATGCATTCTATAAAGGAGAGAAGCTGATGGAAGTAGGAAGGCCAGGATGAAAATGAAGATGGTCACTTAAGATTTAGACCTCAGCCAGGCGTGGTGGCTCACGCCTGTAATCCCAGCACTCGGGAGGCAGAGACAGGAGGATTGCTGAGTTCGAAGCTTGCCTAGGCTACATAGTGAGCTCAGAGCCAGCCTGAACTACAAAGTGAGACCCTGTCTCAAAAAAAAAAAAAGATTTAGACCTCATGGAGATGCGTTTGTGTATGGGTCATAATTAAAAAGCAAACTTAAAACCCGAGTTAGGTTGAAAAAATATTCCCAGGCAATGGGAGAAATTCCCCAGGGAAATGCTTTACCTTACATAAACTCTTTTAGCTTCTACTGTAAATCTAAGAGAAGAGCCATATCCATTCCTATTCATTCAGAAAGTAGAACCACACAAAACTTAAGTAAATCAAACAAATTTCTACATCTGTAAATAAGAAGAGTTGAATTGCATACATAGAGCCCTGGGAATGCCTTTTAGAATAGTTGCTAATTCTGACTTCCTAAAATTCACCAATAAATAATGAAAATTTTCAATGATAGTTGCTTTTTATAATGCAATTTTGTGCTCCTCTAATTACTTCCCACAAAGTCTTTTTAAAGTTATGACAATGAACCCTAATTTGCAATAGGGATCCTGAAATTTTAGCTAAAAGCAATAAGTGAAGAGTGACTCATACCAAATCACCTGACTTCAAGTTCAGTGTTCTTTCCTCTATGCAGGCACTGCCTCCAAAAAACTGATATAGAGAGCCCTGAATGAGAAAGAAAATCACTCAGATTTTTCTGCAGATTTGGAGAAGTCTCCTGGTATGCTTGCAGCCATTATTGATTTTTATCTACTGTTCCCTCAGTGGTTCTGGCACCAGGTTACAGCTTAGGAGAGTAACACAAATCCCTTAAGATCATATTATATCAGAGTAAGTGGATCCCAGAGGTCCAGGATAACTTCACAATCTGAAGATGATTCTCAAGAGTGTTTCTCCGATTATGGTGTAACCTAAACGCAATTTCCACTGTATTTGTTTGTTCCAAAATAGCCTGTATCCTTGTTTCGCTGCTACTTCTGAGTCTCCATATTTAGTAAGCTTTCTTACTGCATACAACTAGTACAAGGTGATTTTATGTCTGAAAGTAGATCTTTTTGAATTGGTGGGGAAATTTTTATGCTTTTAAGTCTGAATTTACAGTAACACGAACACATTCATGTAAAATAAGTACTCATGTACTACTTAGGGAAAGAATAGGTGAAGTATTTGGGGAAACAAGAGTTAACATGGGGTGGAGTTGACATTTCCCTTGTCCCATGTACCAAGATGCACACATCTGGAGTTCTCTCAGGCCAGTGAAGCTCAGAAAATCTTAGCAGATTAGATGTAGGTAATTTCTCCTGAGACCAGACGTTGTTAACAAATACAGAGTCACTGTTATTCAATTATTGTTTTTCTGTTACTGTCTTTGTTTTTGCAAGTATATCCCCCTGATGCATACATTATCTTTTTTTTGTTTCTTCATTTCTGGATTTTATGTTCTTGTTTATTTTCACTTAACAGATGCCATGAATGCCTCTCAATTTCACTTTTTTCAAGAATATATTTGAGATGTTACATAAATATATGAAATGGTCAAAGTGCTAATTTCATGAAGAGCATATTTGTGTTTTCTTTTTACTGAAGTTTTTACCTCACAGTTTAGTTTGGATTTGATTTTGACTGTCATGATAGAATGTGATTAAAAAATGTACTTCATTTTCATATAGGGGTGAAGTGATGAATAAGACACAAGTGTAAAGTTGTGTTATCCAGAAGTCAAATGTGGCTAATAGGAGCTGAAATCTGCTAACACTTTCCAAGAATGAGTCAGGAATTCCCCAGCATGGTTAACCTGAGGCACTATAAGATGGAACCCTATACAGAGTCTCCTGTTCCCATTTGGCAAGGGCTGTCCACGAAGAGAGCTCTCAGAATTCTTAGTTGGCACCCACAATGGTACAGAAAGCTCCAAGATAATTTCTCCTTAATAATGGGATTAAGGCAAAGATATTCTCTTACACTACTTCAGTTAATCATTGCACTACAGAGAATAGAATTTGCACATGATTCAGCATTCTTACTTCTGGATTGATACCTAAACGTATTGAAATCAGTGCACTGAAGAGCAGTCTACCATCCCATTGCAGCCATTTGAGACATGATCAACATATGGCCTAAACCTAAGTGTCCATCAGCAAAGTAATGAGTGAAGGAAATGTGTTTCATCCTTGTTTTTGAGAAAATTTTGTCATTGGCAATCCTACATATAAATACAGAGAATATGTTAAGTGAAATGAAATAGGCATAAAAAGATAAATAATGAATTATTTCATTTTATGTGAAATCTTTAAAAAATCAAATTCATAAAGGAGAGAGTATGGTTGTAATTACCAGGGGTTATTACAATGCGGGATCATTTCACATTGATCAGAATCTATAGAATCTTATTTACATAGATTGAATAAATTTGGGTGATTGTACAACACAAAAGTTAGAGTTGATAACATACTGCACAGTTAAAAATGTCTTAGTCAATTTTAAATATTTTCATTACAAAAAAGTGTCTGATAAGTATCTGAAGACAACTGATATGCTAATTAGCTTCATATATTTATATATCAAGACAACATGGTATATAACATACATATAGATGATTTTTTGTTAATTTCAATAAGCAAAATCTAAGGAATAAACTAGCAAGTGCTAAATGATCCCATATGAATGATTCATTGCTTGTAATAAATGTAGCAAAAGATGGAAGTAATAGGGCAAACAATACAGGTAAACCAGAACTCTTGCATCATCAAAGTTTTTTGATAAATTTAAATCTGCTCCAAAATAAATTTAAATTAAAAATATGAAAAAATAACAGTGCATGTTTTAAATGGAATGTTGCTGATACAAGGTGAGTTTGAATTAACTAATACATATGAGACTGAAATGAGAGACAAGTGGGGTATGGAATAGGTCTGGTACACTTGTCAATCAATATTATTTGAGTACAAACTCCATGTTCCACTGTAGCTCAAGTTAGATGAACAAGGAAGATTAAAAAGAGACAATCAAATAGTCATATCATTCTTGTAATCAGTAACTGCTAACAAAAAAGCAGTATGTGAGAGAAAGCTTTTAAAATGTGTTTCTCTAGGTCAGATTCTGGACTTTTTTTTATCCAGAGATATGCTTATAGTAAAAAGTAAGTCAACAATTGGTCTAAAGAAATCATTTAACTAAAAATGGAATGAAAATATTGAGCTAGGACTGCTGGTGGATGAGAACAATCAGTTGATGGAGAGCCTCTTCCTGGAACAGCCACTTAGAGCTGTCCTCCTATCTTCTGGTTTCCTCATTTTCCTGTCTTCCCTCCTGTAAAGGTTTAAATAAAGTACAAACTTGATAAGCAAAATGCTATTAAAGTCTAGAAAAAGCAGTCTGCACAAACTAAGAGCAAAGGGGAGAAGTTTAGACACTCTCACCATCATCAGTGCCACCAACATAGAAGGAAGAAAACAAGAAAACAGAAAATGAATGAAAAGTATCCACTAGAAGTGGTGACCATGGCCCTAAGTTGCTTTTATCCTTCTATACTGAAGCCTAATATCAAAGAACTTTATGCCTGCGTGGTTGGGAGTTATTCATCACTCTGGTGCATCAGGTTAGATTGTTCTGTCTGCAGCCCAGGTATCAGTGTCAGGTGTTTCATCACAATGACTCAGTAGATTTCAACCCTGTTGAACAAATTTTATCTCTCATGAGTGTGGTTGGTTTCAGGAATAAATAGGCTTGTTTCAGGGAGTCTAGGATTTTCAGTGGGAGCCTAGGATTTTCACTGGGATAAATTTCCAGTTCAGAAGTTGCCTCACATGGACCTTCATTTACTACTCCATGCTAATATTTCAAAATGTGTGTGTGAAAATCAGTTAAAACTAAGTCATCATACTGATTCTTGGAGAATTCTCCAAATTTAGATGTAATTTATTTGACCTAAAAGCAAAGAAGTTCTGTTCAGGATTTGAAGGGATTAATGAATGACAACTATTTTGGATACATACTGGTTTCATATAATTACTCTAGGGCAAGTAAATATCAAAAAAATGTTCAAGGGCCTGCTAGGTAGTGGTGCTCCTCAGGAACTAAATCACAACGCACCACTGATGTGGAGATCAGAGTCCATCCAGACCTGAGCAATAGCTAGGTGGTTAGTATAAAATTAGAATAATAAAAGGCAAAGTATAGGATATGAAGTTGGCCGTATCATGACATGTACATGGATCAGTAATAGATTTTAAAGTGTGTATAGCTTCTATTAAGTCAGAGATAGAGAAAATGACTTTGAAGGGATGGAATGGGTTATGGTGAGGAAAACACTGGTCTAGGCTAGAGACAGACAAAGCTAATGGGTATAGGCATAATATTGATATGATTCTTGCTACTTTTTGAATGGACAGATGAAGTGTGCAAGATGGTTTTCTCATTACACTAAGATCTAGGAAAGAAACATATGCAGGCAAATGGAGGAAGCAGTAGAGCTGCACTACTGAGCATCTGTATCCAGATTATTCTCTGTTACTTCTCTGAGTCTGTTATATTTAAGAGATAGCCTAGAAAGAAACAGCATTCAAGGGGCCATAATAATTAGAAGCAGTCCATAGAATACCACCAAATGGGGACAGAGTTCATAGACTAAAGTGATTGAAAAATAATTCCTACAGAAGAGTAGTCAGACTTGGATCTGAGAAATATTCTCCCTAGTACTTTTGTTCACAAGAATATTCTTCTTTCTAACCTTTTCTTCAGAGCAACATTGACATCCTTGTTCCTCAGGCTATAAATCAGGGGGTTCAGCATGGGAACAACAATAGTATAAAATACAGAAGATACTTTCCCTTGGTCCATGGAGCTGAATGAAGACGGATTTAGGTACATAAATGCAGCAGAACCAAAGAACACAGCAATAGCGGTGATGTGGGAGCTGCAGGTGCTGAAGGCTTTGGACCTGCCCTCAGTGGAGTGGATACGGAGGATGCTGCCTATGATGAGCACATAGGAGCTAAGAATGGTCAGACTAGGGGCAAGGATATTGATTCCACTAAAAACTAGTATCAATAATTCATTGAGGTAAGTACTAGAACAAGAGAGTTTTAGGATAGAAATAAGATCACAGAAATAGTGATTGATTACATTCAACTTGCAGAAATGGATTCTAACCATGCAGCCTGTGTGAGCTGATGCACAGATCACACCTATTGCATACACCCCTGAAATCAGAGCAAAGCATGTTTGATGAGACATGATGACCTTGTAAAGCAAGGGGTGACAGATGGCAACATAGCGGTCATAAGCCATTGCAGCCAGCATATAACACTCTGCAATAGCAAAGACGAGGAAGAAGTAGAGTTGAGTCACACACTCAGGGTAGGAGATGGTGTTCTTCTCTCTCACAAAGTTCACCAGCATTTTAGGGATAATGAGAGTGGAATTGCAGAGGTCAATGAAGGACAGGCTGCTGAGGAGATAGTACATGGGCGTGTGCAGGTGAGCACTGAGCCCAATCAGGGCGATCATGCCCAGGTTCCCCACCACTGTGAGCACGTAGATTCCCAGGAAGAGGAGGAAGAGGGGCAGCTGGAGCGCTGGCTGCTGTGAGATCCCAGCCAGGGTGAACTCAGTGAGTGTGGAATGGTTTCCTGCAGCCATGTTCTCTGTGTAGGTTCTGTAAAGGAGAGAAAAAGACGGTTGTTAGAGGGATGTAATGTCTACACCCTTTTAAGTATAAGGAATACACTTGGTTTCTAAATAAATACTTTTTTGTCTGAATCAATTTATTTAAATAGAATTTATCTTAATTTGTCTGTTAAAATATAATTTTATATGATAGTTTACTTATGTTTTTAATAATTCAAAACTTTTAGAGTATCTGTGTTATTGTGTGAACATTTCAGTGATTTCAGGCCATATATCTGACTTGCAATTTGCCAATTTAGAGAAGTTCATGTAAATGAATAAAAGCAACTGAGAACTGATGAAAGCAAGACACATAGACAGTAATCTTAAACAGCCAGAAACTTATTTTTGGACAGAATTACATTTTTGGAATTATAAATTTGGTCCCCTATTCTGTTAAACACTGAGTAGCTCATTTAACTTCAGCATACAAGTAAACTAAGTGGATTAAGCTTGAATGATAAACAATGTGAAAAATGGGGTATTTACTTATATCGTTAGAATATTTAATACTCTACATATTTCTTTATTATGATTTATCTTCTTCATCTAACTTCTACAAGTGCAAGCTTAAATTAACATGTCAACTTTTCTTCTTTTTGATATATACCCTTAGAAATTATTGATTTCCTTCTCATTCTCCATGTAGTCACATCTCACTTATTATTTAGTTACAATATTTCATAAGTTGTACTGTAGTATAAATTTTCACTCTGTCATGATTATATCAATGTGAATTGTTGACATTATAGATGCTGAAGTTTTTTTTCCTATTTCTAGTTTAAAAGTCCTATATTCTGAATTTTTATAATTGCCAGTTTCTGAGGTTTACTGTTTAAAACAGTATAATCGGGCTGGAGATTTAGTTCAGTGGTTCTGGCACCTGCCTAGCAAGCTCATGGTCCCTGGTTCGATCCGGGGTAACCACATACAACAATACTGGGCGTGGTGACTCATACCCACCAGCAATCAATACCACAGACCACAGTGCTGGGCGTGGTGGCTCTCGCCTGTAATCCCAGCACTCTGGAGGCAGAGGCAGGAGGACTGCTGAGTTTGAGGTTTGCCTGGGCTACATAGTGAGCTCAGGACCAGCCTGAACTACAGCGCAAGACCCTATCTCAAAAAAAAAGAAAAGAAAAGAAACATTGTGTACTAAAGGTGTATAATAATGTTACCTGATAGCAAAGAACTATAGCTTGAACTATACAAAGTGAGACCCTATCTCAAAAAACAAAACAAACAGCAGCAACAACAACAACAACAACAAAAATAAACCAGTATAGTCAATTTTCTATATTTCCAGTGAATTTTGAAGACCATTCTATCTGGTTATGAGGTCGCTGTCTCCCCCCCTTCTTTCTCTCTCTCTCTCTCTCTCTCTCTCTAACACACACACACACACACACACACACACACACACATTTTTGGTTAGTGCCTAGACATCTTCCCCATCTCCTAATTAGATTTTCTACATTATTATATTAAACTACTTTTTTTTTTGAGACAGTGTCTTGCTTTGTAGTTCAGTCTGGCTGTGAACTCACTATATAGTCCAGGCTAGTCTCAAACTGACAGCAATCCTCCTTCCTCTGTTTCCCAAGTGCTGAAATTATAGGTGTAATCCACCACATCTGGCATTGTGGTGTGTGGTACTGATTGCTGGTGGGCGTGAGTCACCATACCCCACATTGTACTACGTGATTACCCAGGATGGAACTCAGAACCATCCTGCTTGCAAGGCAGACGCTGCAGCCACTGAGCTAAATCCCTGGCCCTAAACTGCATTTTTGAAAGATTCTAAAAATGAAATAAAGGTTTAAAAATAGTTTCACATAAAGTATAAACAAGTTAGTGTCAAATCTCTAGAAATAAAGGCAACAAGATACATGGAAGGCTTATATGCTGAAATTTTAGCTAATCTTGAGAGAGAGTAGATGCTTTTATTAAAGGGGAGGGTTTACCATGTTGATGGATTGAAAGACTCATTATTGTAAAAACATCAAGACTCTCAAACTCATATGGATATAATAGGTAAACAGATAATTGCTACCTTAAGACAAAAGTAGAATAATGAAAGGATCAATTGGCTGATTCTTTT